>NW_018923225.1:79642-100342 GCF_002207925.1 Prunus avium | reverse complement strand
AAGATCTAGAGAGAGAGAGAGAGAGAGAGAGAGATAGATCAAAGGGAGTTCTTTATTGTAACCAAAGAGATTTTTCTCATACTAGTGAATTTTCTCGGGGATCACCGGAGAGGACGTAGGCACGACGCCGAACCTCTATAAATTCTTGTGTGTTCTTGTGTGTGTTTACTTTTGTGATTTCGTGTGCAATTTATCTTTGCGTAGCTTGTGTTGTGATTGTTGCGTAGTCCATCAACGACAAGGTCTTGGAAGTGTGTTCGCACAACAGGCCTCAAATAAGAAAAGTGCACCATACCACCAGAAGTGGAATAACAATGAAGAAAAACAAGAAAAAGGAAAAGGAAAAGGAAAAGGTAAAGGTGTGCAAATTAATTCTGAAAAGAAAATTGATGAGGTTTGCTATAGGTGTGGCATGAAAGGACATTGGTCTTATAACTATCGTACGGTGAAACACCTTGTTAATCTTTTTCAAGCATCAATTAAGGGAAAGGGAAAAGAGAAAAAGACAAACTTCATCGATTTCAGCCACATTTTTTATGATTTCACTGAGCCAATGGATATCACCCATTTGGATGTGTCAAATTTCTTTGCGGAACTAAGTGGCACATTTCACCATTCATTTGGTGATGAAAATATGAATGTTGGTGATGAAAATATAAAGGATGGTGATGATGATGCCAATGATGGGAACCCCAATATTGACTAATGCTATGTTGCTTTATTTCAATTCAAGAAAACGATATGAATTTATGATTTAAGTTTCAACTTTTCATTTGTAATGCTTTCAAGTCAATAAAAGATCTGATCTAATAATTTATATATATATTGATTGTTATTATTATATTTATTCATAAATTTATTATATGTATTTTTCTTTAAACGAAGAAATATGGAAAATGTCAATGCCTTGAGCAATTCCAAGATGCATGATGGAGATGTATGTTTGGTGGACAATGCAACAACACATACAACTCTTCTGGATAAGAAATATTTTTCAAACTTAAAATTAGTAAAAGACAATGTCAATACAATTTCAGGTAGTGCAAAGCTAATCGAAGGCTCTAGAAGAGCAAATATAATATTGCCTTGAGGAACACACATTTATATCAAAGAGGCTTTATATTTTGTCAAATCTTGATGAAATCTGATTAGTTTTAAGGATATACGTCTTAGTGGGTTTTATATTGAAACTACAAATGAGGGGAATATAGAAAATCTTTTTATTACTTCTATTGTTTCATGCCAGAAGCATGTAGTAGAAAAACTTCCAGCTTTCTCATCTTACTTGTATTATACAACTATAAGTGCAATAGAATCAAATATCATGATGAACCAGAAGTTCAGTGATCCAAATTATGCTTTGGCATGACCGACTTGGCCATCTGAGGTCAACAATAATGCATCGAATACTTGAAAATTCATATGGTCATCGATTAAAGAACCAAAGGATTCTTTTATCTAGTGATTGTCCATGTTAGGCTTGCTCACAAGGAAAATTGGTTATTAAACCATCTCCCTTGAAAGTTGCTAGTGAATCCCCAACGTTTTCACAATGAATCCAAGGGGATATGTGTGGACCTATTCATCCACCATGTGGGCCATTTCATTATTTTATGATTTTGATAGACGCATCATCAAGATGGTCACATGTTTGCCTACTTTTTACTTGTTCTATTGCATTTGCTAAGTTTCTTGCTCAAATAATCAAATTGAGAGCATAATTTCCTGACTATCCAATTAAGACAATTCGTCTTGATAATGCTGGTGAGTTTACATCTCAAGCATTTGATGATTATTGCATGTCCATTGGCATTGGTATTGAACATCCGGTTGCACATACGCATATTGAAAATGAATTAGCAGAGTCCTTTATCAATTACCTTCAAATGATTGTTTGTTCTTTACTTTTAAGATAAAAATTACCTACTTCTACTTGGTGTCAAGCTATATTGCATGTTGCATCCTTAGTTCGCATCCGGCCAACTGCTTATCATCAATATTCTCCATTACAACTTGTTTTGGGCCAACAACCTAATATTTCTCATTATTTAAAAATTTATGGTTGTGATATTTATGTTCCCATTTCTCCACCACAACGAACTAAGATGGGGCCTCAACGACGTCATGGAATTTACATTGGATTTGATTTTCCATCTATAATTAGATATCTTGAACCCGTGACGGGTGATATGTTTACAGCACGCTTTGTGGATTGCCATTTTGATGAGACAATTTTTCCACCATTAGGGCGAGAAAATGTGCCGCTTCCAGAAGAATGACATGAAATTACATGGAATGCATCATCATTGTCTCATCTTGATCCACATACAAATCAAAGTGAACGTAAAGTTCAAAGGATCATTCATTTAAAGTATAGCAAATCAATTACTGGATGCATTTACTAACACAAAGAAAGTAACCAAATCTCATATACCGGCTGTAAATACTCCAGCACGGATTGATGTCCCTGAAGGTAAACGTTATAGTACATTAAAGGCACACTTGAAGCGTGGTCATCCTGTTGGTGCTAAAGATAAAAATCCCTAAAAGAAAAGGACACAAGAAATGCCTATTCCAGAAGAAGATAAAAATCCAAAACAAATTAGTACTCTTGATGAGCCAAAAACTAATCAGTTTAAAATTGATGAAGATATAGCCCCTATAGAGGCACATACACAAGAAGAAGTACAAACATCAGAAGAGATCTCTTTGAATTATTTGAGTATAAGAGAAAGCTGGGATAGAAAGAAAACTATTATTGATGATGTCTTTGCATACGTGGTTGCTATAGAAATCATAAAAGATAATGAGGATCTTGAACCAAAAACTGTTGAAGAATGTCGACATAGAAAGGATTGGCCAAAATGGAAAGATGCAATCCAATCATAATTAAATTCCTTGGAAAATTGTAAAGTATTTGGACCAATAGTCCGAACACCTGAAGGTGTGAAACCGGTTGGATACAAATGGATGTTTGTAAGGAAACGTAATGAGAAAATTGAAATTGTAAGATACAAAGCACGGCTTGTGGCACAAGGTTTCTCGCAGAGACCTGGAATCCATTATGAGGAGACATATTCCCTATGATAAATGCAATCACATTACGTTTCTTGATTTGTTTGGTTGTCACAGATTGACTTGATATGAAACTTATGGATGTAGTTACTGCATACCTATACGGATCACTTGAGAATGATATCTATATGAAAATCCTAGAAGGATTTAAATTGCCTGAAGTAAATGATCCAAAATATCATGATATGTATTCAATTAAGTTACAACGATCCTTGTATGTATTAAAGAAATCTGGAAGAATGTGGCATAACCACCTTAGTGAATATCTTATACAAGAAGGATATGTAAATAATCCAATTTGTCCTTGTGTTTTTATTAAAAGATCTAGAAATGGGTTTGCTATTATTGTAGTATACATGGATGATTTAAACCTTGTTGGAATTCCTGAAGAGCTTACAAAGACTGCTGCTTATTTAATGAAGGAATTTGAGATGAAAAATCTTGGGAGGACTAAATTTTGTCTCGGCCTGCAAATTGAGCATTCACCTATCCATAGGTGAAATTGAAGGGATGAGGAACAACTCACCTGGCAGAGGTCATGGATCACAGCGATCAAGTTCTCACTTTGAAAATGGCAGTGCATGGATGTTGCCTTCTCGGCTGTGTTACTGTGGAAATACTGCCAAAGTTCAGACTTCTTGGACTGCTGCACATCCACGGAGGAGGTTTCATGTGTGTGCAAGGGTAAGTCTATAGGCTTTTCAATTTTTGCTTGCGAATTTTTTAGATTTGATGAAGCTGGGTTTTAGTTTCCCCTTGTTTTAAGCATTATGTTGTTTAATGCAGAAGAATGGTTTTAGATTATGGGAATGGGGTGATCCTGAAATGTGTGAGAGATCTAAGCAAATAATATCCTGGCTGCTAAGGAAGATCAACAAGTTGGAAAATGAAAAAAAAAAAAAAAAAAAAGAAGGCTTGATTGTATGTCGACAGCGAAAAACCCTTGGTTTTGGGTGTCAGTGTTGTTGTTTTTGATGTTTGTGTGGTTGGTGTTTGGCACAGATAAAGGCAAATATTGATATTTGCAATTGCCATTTTAATTAGGTAATTTGGTCATTGTAATGATATGACTTTAGAAAAGGAAATGACTTTGTATGAAATGTAATGCGCCTTCAGAAAAAGGAGTGACTTTGTGTGTTAGCAATGTAACGAAAGTGGCATGGATGAGTTATTTTGTGAAGTTAATTGCAAGGATTTCGAAATTACATACATTATCCAAATCAGTACTTAGATGAAAGACTAAATTGCCATCCAAACTGTCTTACAAAAGAATTCCATCCAAAGTCAATTCCATATGTTTACAAAAACTAATCCATCCATGCCTAATGCATCTGTTTACAAAACAAACCCATAGTCGATCCAACGGTCCGAACATAACAAACCCGGATAACGCCTAATATGTGATATCCGATCGATAGTCCAATGATAACTAAATTCAAATCCAAGCATACCGTCGTGCTCAGGACGACATGGGGATTATTTTAGAACACAAAGACCAGCCACAAAGTGGCCCACGTGTCGACAGCGCGTGGGTGCCCAAAGCAATTCCGGGGATCGGAAAACCTCCAAACCACTGGTCAAGACCTATACCTACATGATCAGGACATTAAGTGGAGCAACTTTTGTTCTTGGGCCATGGCCAAAAAGTGGGCGGAGATAACCGGAATTACGAGCCGAAACCGGCCAAAACTTTAAGCGATAATTTGAGTTCCAAAACGTAAAAATCGATCCTAAACAACCCAACCATCAGCTAGAACACATTGAGATGATGAAAAAGCATATCTAGATCGAAAAAATTGGTGGCCGGAATCACCGGAGCGAGAGATGGAAACTTTGGGTAAAAACCAAAAACATTTTGGTATTTTCCGGCGAAATGCAGCTGCAATGGCTGCAGCTGAGGGGTGGAGTAGGAAGAGGACAACATGTTGGTTCTTTTGGTACCAACCTCGTCGCGTTTGGTGGTCGGAGGTGGTGGTGGCGACCCAAAAATGGGTCGGATGAACAATAACAGAGGGGGAGGGGAGGTGCTGTGTGCGAAGGGGGAGGGAGGAAGAAGGAGAAAAAGAAAAGAAAAATTAAAATTGCCCGGTTACTGTAATAGTACTGTTTGCTACAATAACACATTTAAAAATTCCCTTTACATCCTTTTCGTTTTCAGACTTTTCCTCCTTCGTTACAACTCAGAATTGGGCGTGCCGCATGTCTACGAACTCGTATTGACGAGCTCTACGCAATGGTGCCACTCATTTCCCCAAAATCCTTCCAGATCGAAAAGTGATCAAAGTGACCCTACATCCTTATGGCAAAATTGTAATTTCACAATTACATCAATTGAACAAAATGATTAAATTGGGTCAGGGGTGTTACAAGCCAAGTGAAAGTTAAATAAGTCATACAAAATCAAACCCATCCAAGCCAAGTGACAATTAAACAAGCCATGTTTACAAAAACAAATCCATCCATCCAAACTTCATTCCTTCCATCGATTTACAAAAAAAAAGAATTCATTCATCCAAAATGTATTCCATCCCTAGTCATGTCGTTTCAATTTGGCAACTAAACTCTCCATGGCCTTGCCCTTTGGGCTGGATACGTGTACCCAACTTTTTTTCCAGGGGTCATGACTGAGTGAGGTTCATTCATTTGGGAAGCTTGAGTCACTTAAGAAGCTTGAGTGACCTGAGAAGCTTGATTCACTTGGGTTGCAACACCTTGATTCAATTGTGAACTAACATATGGAGTTGGTTGCCTTGGCACTTGGGAGATAGATCATCCTCATCTCACCTATTTGACAACATAAATAGTGTCAAATCCATCAAAACCAACCATAATTCTATAGTACTTTTGTTGTTAAAATACTAAATTTAACTTACACCAATCAAAGTTCTCATTTCACTCATTGTTGGCATTGACATTTGAGGTTGTTGTTGTTGACCTCCTCCACCCTATACATAATCGAAAGTGAAATAAAATTAAATAAAAAAGGACTGAATTAACATATATCAAAGTAAATGAAATTATTTATCTATGAACTGCCACTTACACTAACAGTTGTTGGAGCTGCTCCTCTTGCCATTATTGGGCCTTGTGAAGTAGAAGCTTGATTTACTTGGGAGACAATTCCTCCTCTTCTTACCTATTTGATAAATTAAATAAGGTCAAATCCATCAAAACCACCCAGAATTATAAAACATTGAATTTGGCTTACACCAAACTTTGCGTGACTTTGACCCCTAGGCTGGATTGAACTTTGATGTTGTTGTTGCTGACCTCCTCCATTTACACCCTCACTTGTTGGAGCAACTCCTCTTGCCATTCTTGGCCTACTTGTTCCTCTTCGCCTTCCTCTAGCAGAATCTTGTTAAAACAGTCAACAAGTTAATGAAAGCAGTTGAAATCAGTTCCATGTATGAAAATAAATAAATCAGTTCCATGTATGAAATTAATAAATTAGTTTGGAGCAACTTATAACAGTGTCTTACCTGTGTTGTACAACCAGCAGCATTATGGCCTTGCACTCCACATTTGGTACAAGTTATAACAATGCCATACCTCCTCAGTTTGGTTGCCCCCCTTGGTATCTCATCAGCTTCCTTTTGTCTGCTAATCCTTGGCCTTCCTGGTTGTTTGTGATAAAAAGGGGGCTTGATGGGTCTGTGTCCAGTTTTTCTCCAATGATCTGAACTAGGCATTGGAGAAATGTAGCCTTCGTAAGCCCTATCATAGGCAGACCTTTTAATTCCCTAAGTATAGCCATTCTTAACATGAGATATATTCTAATTCTCTCCAGCAAACTCACAATGGGCTTATCCCTTGCTTCCAAAATGGCAGCATTAAAACACTCACACAAGTTATTAAGAAGAATATCACATTTAGCATCGCATGAGAAATGTGATCTACTCCAATTAGATGTTGGCCTATTTTTAAGCCACTTATAAGCCTCATGTGACTGAGATAACATCTTATCCATCTCAACATCAAAATTGGGTATTGTTGTTGCCCTAGCTGCTGCCCAAAGCCTCTGCTTTAATGCTAATCCGCTATGTCCAAGACTCTTAAAATTGTTGTGCAAATGCCTTACACAATGCCTATGCTCTGCATTTCGCATCAAAGCATTAATGGCCTGTCTTAACCCATTTTGCTTATCTGTAATGAATACCCAGCCTTTGCCATTTTCAATCTCAATATCATCAAAGAAAATCTGCATCAACCATGCCCAAGTCTCCTTATTCTCAACTTCAACTGCAGCAAATGCAATGGGATACATCCCATTATTTGCTTTTATCCCCACTGTAGTAAGAATCTATCCTGGATGACTTCCCTTAATATGACACCCATCAAAACCGACCACTGGCCTACAACCTTCAACAAATCCTTTCTTTAATGCTCCAAAAAAAATATACATCCTTTGGAAGATAGGATCCTCACCTTGCAACTGAGTCTTCACTAATACAGTGCTACCAGGATTGTTGGCCTTTAACTCCTCACAATAATCCCATAATTTTGCGTATGGTTCTTCAATGCTGCCAAGTGTCTTCTTTTTAGATAATCTCTTGGCTTTAAAAACTTGATTTTCAGTTACATCAATACCATCATGTTTCCTCACAGGCTTCATGAAATCGGCCACACTCATGTCAGGATTATCTTGTAGTTGCTCATCAAACCTAGCAGCCAACCATGTAGAAGTTGCATATTTTGTCTTTTGGAGCTTTCCACAAGTATGTGTAGGCTTGTACGTCTTGATCCTCATAGTTGGCCCCTTTCCCACGTGAGATGCATAAAGCACCCAAGGACACTTTGGGATAGCCTCTCCTTCAAAAATTAATCTAACTTTATTTGAATCATTCTTGGTCCATTTCAAAGGTCTAGCAGCTGCAACAGCATAATACCTTATTGCCTCTCTGCATTGTTGCATGTTTGGGAACTCCATGCCCAAATGATAGTGGGGATCAACTAGATCAGTCTCTCTTTTGAACTGCTTAAACCTTGGAGGTTTTCTTCTACAGCTACGCTTTTTCACCCCTTCAACTTCATCATGTTCTTCCTTTTCTGAAAGACTTCTCAAATCCTCTGAATTGTAATGGTACTCATCATTATATGCCTCCCCATGTTATTTGTGAGGATTCAACACCTTCATCTACCACATACTTATCAAAATCACGATCATCTACATTTACTTCTTCGTTGGCCTTCTCTTGCTCAGATTGCTCATAGTCAGAGTCTAAGAACTGAAACTTCAATTCGGCACGCTTCTCTGCATTAGCAATTAAATCCTCTTTAACATCCTTATCATTATCTTCATAATTCCCATCACTATCTTCATCTACATCTTCATAATTCTCATTAAGATCTTCATCATTATCTTCAAATTCATCATCATCATCACCATCCAATGTGTCTATCACAACATTAAAGCTCGTCCATTTATCTTCAACATTCAAACAATCAACTCTAATTGCCACATCCACAAACTCACTAGGATCTTGTTCACTCTCCCACAAATTATCCCAACCATCACCCTATTGACCACAATCTGAAGTATTCACATTAGTTTCAACATCAACTTGGTGTAAATTTGGGGGAAGCGAACCATCAAAGTGAAATGTAGGTGTATATGCAAATGCAAATGCTTGACTCTCTAACAAGAGGGGGTTTTGGCTTATGTGAGAGGTACAAATTCTGAATCCTAGATGAAGGAATTTGTTGCACAAACTCAAGTACATGGCCATCTGTTTCTAGTGAAAGAAAAGCCTTTGTTGTGCTTCTATAGTGAAAACACGTTTTCAACTGGTTGTATCTGAGTGATGTAGCAATGTCATACATGTCCAACATTGAAAAATGATCCTCAATACAGTTATCTATCCATTGTACCCTACCACCCAATTATTTCCCCTTCTTAAAATTCCCTCCATGGTGAACCTTCATAGTGAAGTTATCTGGATCAACTACAAAGGCATAACAACACTTAATGTAACCAACAACTTACATTTATAGCCATAACAACACATTTACTTTTGACAAAACAAAAACTTGCTCACATCAAACAAAACCAAAAGTTATAGACCAAGCACAGACAAATCACATGCACTACCCTTGGGACCTCAAATATATTTCATTTTCAGAAAGGAATATCACCCAAAAAAAAAAAAAAAGAATCTTAGCTAAACTACTTTACAGAAGGGAGATAAGAAACACTATTCTACCGACGCCATTGGACCACAATGATTCAAAACGAGAAAAAAGAAGACTTCTTGTACTTTGGAGGACGACCACTACTACGCATAATTGGAGCCATATTTCATCGAATCCACAAAACCCGTTTCAAGAATCTCACCAATTTGAAACCCTCAGTCTTCAAATCATCTATTCAGTGCTTAATCGTCGAATCTCCTCTTCCCCAAAACAAACCCTCCTTTACTAATAGTCATGTGAATTGACCCTTAGTGACTTTTGTTTTTCTTATTTCTTTTTAAATCAACGACTTGTGTGATCGGGGAAGGGGCTGACTGGAGTTATTAGGGTGGAGAGAAGAAACTACCCTTTGAACAGTGACAATTTGACGGAGTATTGGATGTCAAAAAGTTGATTTAGATGGTAGGGGGGGAATTGGTGATAAAAAAATAATTCGTATCCTTAATTTTCCAAAAAAAAGGTTAGAGCGCAAATTGAAAGTAGCGTACAAATTTAGGGGGTAGATTGATAGTTAACTCTTAACCCTTATTTATAATCTCAGCTATTAAACGCATATTATATTACATATTTGATCGGGCCTCAGCAAGCCTAAATAAGCAGGACCAGGCCATTTTTTGGCTCAATGGGGCCGAAGACATGTGACCTTGGGCCATCTGCCATCCTCAGCCCAAAAGAAATTATTCGTTAACATCAAGAACCAACAAACCAATCTCAAGTCGATTACACCAAAGTTTTTCTTCTTGCTCATTTTAGTTTCAATTTTGCATATTATTTCGTTACATATTATTTTTAGTTTCTCTTCCGTCCCTGTAATGTCTATGTGATCGTTAGTTAACATCAAAATTAATCAATGGGTTCTACTGCTGCTGCTGCTGCTGCTGTGAATATGGCGTCTTTGATTACTGCCATCCCTGTTTCTTCGACAAAATTGAACTTCAATGACAAATTTACATCTGGGTTTCATTTCAAAGGAGCTAGGGCCATCACCAAAATCACTGCCATCTCTCCCAACGGCTCTGCTTCTCGTTCTGCTTCACATGGGGTTAGCTTATGTCTCTTGCCCTTCTCTTTTCGTGCATATTCTTTTATTTTCCTGGAATTTCTGTTTTGAGTTGTTGATTTATTGGAGAAAGTAGTAGTGGATTGGTTGCTCATCGAATTGGCATCCCTAGGAGTTTCTTTAATTTCTCTTTAACTTGATGCATTAATTTCTATCACTTTTGCATTTTTGTGGGTTGACCATGTTTTTTTTTGGTTGAGCAAATAACCTTTTATGTTTGTTGGATTTTACTGTTGATAAAGATTTATTGAACCTGAAGATCAAAGATAATGAATTTAGAAGGAGCAATATAACCAATCAAAGTACGCATGGGCATGTGCTTAACGCAAATCTCTGTTGATTTTCTGGTTCCTTTTGGTTTTTATTTCCTTCTTGTTGACATTCAGTAAGAATTAATTTAGTTCTTCAAATTGCTAAAGCTATCTAGAGTTCCATTTCTCAGTGTGTGCATGATTGTGCATGCAGCTGTGTGTCCTTATGTACACATTGGGATAGATTGAAGACTTCTTCATTTTTGTAACTAATTGAGATTTGAAGTATCCTGTAATCATATATCCTTCCGTAGAAGTATATGATGTGTCTAAATCTCTTACAATATTTATTTGGTGCTATAGGCTGAGTGCTCAGCTGGGGATGTGGATAAACGAAGAAGTAGTCTTGAATCTCTGTTTTGTTATGATATGGCTGTACCAGAAGAGAGAATTGAGAAGCCTATTGGGATATCTTTGGCCGAGAAAGTCATTGGAAATAAGCCCCGATGCATTGATTGTGAAGCCAAAGGTGCCATCCTTTGCACCACTTGTTCTGGTTCAGGCCTGTATGTTGATTCAATATTGGAGAGCCAGGGCATTATTGTCAAAGTCCGCTGCCTAGGTAAATAACTTTTCTTCCTCTAAAAGCTGTGTTTTACAGACACATGTGCAAGCACGTTGGACATTCTTGCACTCCCATTTATAATTTGACTTCTAGCAAGTATGAGTTACAATTTGTTTTGACTAGTATGTTCTTTGCCAACTTCAAAATTGGGTTGTTTGTTCAAGTTAACTATAAAATGAAAATGCAGTACATTACACAAATATGCACCCAAAAAAAATGGATTGTATTACCAGTAACAGCTTGGAGGAGGGGAGGGGGGGTGGGGGCGGGGCGTGGGGTGGGTTTAACCTTACCACCTTCTGACTAAACAGCCAAGGACAAGTTAGTTGTTTGTTTTTGTCAATTCTTGTTCAGAACAGACTTTACTAATTTTCTATAGAAGGTAGGATCAGTAGTAACAGCTTGTCATTTTTTGATGTTATTATGTATTATATATACTTAGGCTCTATCATTCTCTTCCAAATTTCTCCCCGAAGTGAGGTCAAACGGAGAAAGATCACAACTTTGTCTTCATGGATTCTTACTCTGTTTGATATGAGTTATGCAGAAGATCGTAATTTGAAGGCGAAGAAGTCTTGAGCTAGAATGGATGTTTTCCATCTACTTAAATAAGTTGTTATGATAGTTTGGAATTTGAACTTGAATACTTTCTCCACAAGTTATTGAATTCTAGGTATTTATAGGTAGGTTCAGAATTTTTTTGAATTTTGGTAGTCTCTTTTCTTATGTGATTGTTTGATTTGGATGAGTGAAATTTTATAGTTGATGACAGCCGTTTAAGAAGAAAGAGATTACTCCACTTGATTGTCAATAATACATAGTATTGATTATACAAGACGAATGATAATATGCTAATGCTTTAATTATTTCATGTAGGTTGTGGGGGAACCGGTAACATTATGTGTTCAGAATGCGGTGGCCGTGGCCATTTAGGATGACCTACTGGTTCGCTTATCTTCATTCCATGGATTTGTTTCATGTGCAAGTAACTTGTATTATAGACATAAGGCCTTCTCGTATTCTTTGGTTCATGGTGGGTGATTCTACGATAAATCTGTATTCGAGTGTAACAGTAATGTATGTGATTCATTTAGTTTTGGCAATGCTATTCTGCCTCAGATTTTATGCGCTCTTTATCATGTTGAAATTCTCAGAACTGCATATGCTTTACAGACAAACAAGCATCAGAGGTGCCTTCAACAAATTAAGCTTAAAAGAGAAATAAAGGGAACTTCAATGTAAACCTGTTGTCTTTTGGTAAAATTTGAACCTATATACAAGAACGAAAGTTATAAGTTTTCATGTAGTATAACCAACAGAATAAATGCTAGGTCGTAAATTCCATGGTCTGATAAAGATGGAGTCTAAGATTATGGACATATACAAGCCGAAAAATTACTGGTTTTTATGTTTAGCAGCATCTTATCTCTTGTGGTACTTTCCTATATATCCATCTTGAATGATTTGAGAATGAGTCTTTGGTCCAGCTGCTCCTGAGATAGGCATGACTTGTTAATAGCTTGCGATTGTTATGCTTGAAATCTCTGGAGCTCATCAAGGCGAACGGGGATGGTCGAGTCAAAGCGAACGCTCTCTGGATTTTCTGCATAAGCCACATAGTAAGACGAAACACATGCTTGGGGCCATGCCATGGCAATCCTACACTGAAATCACAGACATCAAAGCCAAAGTCAGAAGGCATCAAGGTATTGATATTTGTAAGGTTATGGGCAAAGAGAATGTACAGCTAGAGTTATTTACCATGAAATAGCCGATGAAGAATGCATAGATTGAAACTTCTGTAGCATAGCTCTTATGAATAGCAAGAGCCCAAGTTCCACTCACTAGGCTGCATATTGCACCTGCTGCCACCCCAGAAAGAAAGCACAATGATCCTGTGCGATCCAAGTCGATTAATTCTTTCAATCCTGCACTCCTGAACATCTCCCAAGTATCTGATGATGCCTGCATGAAGCCCTTATCATACGCCCCTACGTGCACAAAACCCCACCGGTTCCCATACATTACCAGCGTTGAAGCCATTCCTGCATAACAGTTGGCACATGAAAACAGAAACTCGTCGGTATCCCCTGCAACCAATTTCATGCCTCGGGCAGAGCCCCGAATAACCCCGAGAACTGGAACCAAGATGGAGCCAATGCAGATACTTCCCATCAAGTGCTTAAGGGTGTCGCGGAAAGCCTTAGGTGTGTCAATATCTGTTCCCCATGCAAAGTGCATGTACTTGATGCGTGAGACAGTAACAAGAAGTATGTTCTTGATTACTTGCATAGTCCATGCCATGCTCAGCAAGATTACTGAGTGGAACAGCACATTCAAACTACTTCTGGTGGCAGTGGCTCTTCCAATGCCGGACACCAAGAAACATGAGTAAAGAATGCTGATGGAAATTGACTGAAGGACTAACATGGTAGTTTTAGCAGGAGGGAAAGCAGTGGAAACTGATAAAATCCGGATGGCGTATTCAAAACGGGGACTGACCCAACAGGCATACAGGGATTGAATGAGGGCACAAATGACTGCAACCACGCCTGCGGCCAAACTTTGAGCAGATTCCACAGATACAAGCAGTACACCGACAGCGCAGGTTAGCAAGGGGCTAAGCCAAAAGGCAGCCTTGATAGCTTTAGAAGGGCTTGAGCCAGTGACCCATTGCCATATGAAAGCAACAATTGCAGAGCAGGCTGTTGAAGTGAGCAATGGAGGATAAAACTTGAGGGGTTGAAAATGGTGATTGCGAGAGGTGGAGATGAGGAGGCCATACAGTGTAAGGAAGACGATGAAGATGGCGATGAGGATCAAGTGCAAGTAAAAAAGAATTGTAAAGAGCCTCCTGAGGAATTTCCCAGCCGTGGATATCTCAGTTGGAATGATGCTAGGCTGTTGTGCCTGCATCCACAGCAAATCAACAAGAAAGTCAACTGGTGAAGTTCAAAGATAAACCAAATTGGTACTGGAAAATTAGATTGGAAAGAGGGAAATTGCAAGGAATTTGAAAAGGGGAGAAAAGAAAGACGAGCAAGAACAAGAAAGAAACAAGAAATGGGTGACAGAGATGAGAGAGCCAGAGAAAGAAACAAGAACCTTGATGTGGTTGGTGAATGAAGGTCTATCTTCTTCTTCTTGAACTTCTCTTTGCATGTTCTTTGAAGTTGCACTAGTTGAATGAAGTTCCATCATTTGACCTTGTTGTTTAAAAATATATATCTTGAATTTCTACAAGTTCCTTTGCCTTCAAGATTCAACGAAATGAGATGGATGGAAATTTCCCAGGTTCGAATTAAAAACATGATATATATAGTGTGCATTGAACTGACCAAGTCTTAGACTCTCTCCAATTTGCTTGAGACGTACTCTTTCTTTGCGTCATGCGTGGCTTTTAGTTTTGCTAATCAGGCAGCTCATCGCAGTGACGTGATGAATTAGAGTTGAACTTCTGGCCCTGTGTTTTCCCTCGTGAAGAAGTTGGGTTTTTAACTTTTTTCTCCTCTTTTTTCCCTGGAAAATCCGTTGAAGCTTTTCTGTTTCTTTTTCTTCTTTATTTCAAAGACGTGGAACACGAGGAATTACAAGTTGTCTGATCTGTTAAAAAGGAGAGATGTTTCTTTGGTCAGCTGCTAACTGACTTTTAACTTTCCGAGTTACTCATCACTTTTGCTGCAAACATAATTACAGGATTTCCCATCAACTTGTAATTACAGACACTTTTTTTAAAATAAACAAGAAAGTTACAAAGTAGATCTGCGATGGATCTTACCACCATACAGATCAAACTTCATATAAAAGCTAATATCAAAGGGAAGAAATTTGAACCAAATACAAGGATTAGGATGAGATTGTCCTCTCGTAGCTAAAAAGTCAGCAACTTGATTGGCTTCTCTATAGGTATGGTGGTGATTGGTAATATGATCAAATTGCTGAAATAAGTGCCAAATGTCTTGAATAATTGTTCGAATGTACCAAGGGATCTTCTTTGTGAGAATTTGAACTAAAATTTTGGAATCACCTTCAATTTCCAAGTTTTGAAGATGGGGATATTGGTTCCACTACTAATAGTAACAAGGCTTTTTGTGATAAAATTCGGCACCGATTGAGCTATGTAGGTGGTTAAGTTGCCTATAATATTAGTGTTGTTAATAATGGGCTGCTCATCCGTCTTTCTGAAATTTAACATGGTATCAAAGCGGCCTAATTGATTAGGCCTGAATTATTAGCATTTTCCCTTACTCAATACGTACTGTTAACATGTTGGGCTTAAATGATTGATTTCGATTTGGAATTGGTTACACGTGTGGCCCACTATATGTTGATCCCACATGAGAGGCCGTGTTGAAGAATATGTATATACTTTGTTTTGAATGTTTTATGAATTATGTAAATAAGAGACAATGTTGTGAATTCAATACTACATGATTTTAGACGTATAAAAATAAAATTGACAATGAAAATATCTATTATAAAGTCAGATTCAAATAGTTGTAGTCACAGACTTGACCAAAAAAATTTGAACTAGAACACCCCTCAAACAAACAAAAAAAAATATCAATAACTTATGTGAAATTTTTATTTGAAGTTTAGAAGGTGGTATTGTAATTAAATGATGTGAAATTTATATTTAATGTTTCAGTAGTATTGTAATAAACGAAACAAAGGCTCAAGTTATATAAACTTTTGGGCATCAATAACACATCAATTTTTGGCCTAAGTGTATGATTTTGTTTTCGAGATCTAAAGGGAGTCTATCAATTATGATTGGTTTTTTATTAATAACAAAATTGATTATATTTTTTTTGGTGGACTACAAATTACTCAAATTTGACAATTATGTTCCTTTTATATTAAATAAGTTGAATAATAGATTTAGTAAGGTGTAGGCCATTGGCGGACCCAATGAAGGACAACTGTGGGCACTTGCCCACACTTACAAAAAAGTTGCAGCTGTATAATCCCACCCAAACTCATATTTTTTAATTTCTTTTAGGTTTTTCTTAGGTGGAGCCCCCCACATGGCTCATCCAATACATACACTTTAAACTTAAAGTTTATATTAAAAAAGAAAAACCCTATGTTATAAAAGAAGAATAAAGATCCCACCAAGTACACATCATTATCCACACGATTGTTGATTTTTTTTAATAATATGCATGTGGTTAAGATAAGAATAATATCGGTGGCTGATTTTTTAAAAGTCCTCTTTTATGGTTCATTGTATTTGAATAATCCACACGATTGTGACCATAGACGACCGAATGTCTTTGTAGTAATAGAAAGAAAAGGAGAGACCCTTCCCGTCCGTCAACCACGTTACATATCCAACCAAACTATATCGTTGTACACATCATTATCTAAGAAAGTTCTCTTTATTTGAATACTCCACACGATTGTGACCATAGACGACTAAAAGTCTTTGAAGTAATACTCGTCCGTCAACCATGTTACATACCCAACCACGTCACAATTTTTTTATTTTTGCAAAATTGAATATTTGAGCATGTATAAAAACAATTGTGTTAACCACATTTTTAATAGAGATGAGCCCTACATATGTAAGTCCTATCTCTATAGGCCATGCCAACCCATTAGAGCATCTCCAAGGGACATGTCAAATAACAAATATCAAATTTAAATTTGATGGCTGATGTGGCAATTTGACATTTACACATTTTTACACTCCACCCAATATGTCAAATAAATAATTATTGTAACTGTCAAATCATTCAAGATAAAAAAATAAAAAAAATAAAAAAAAAAAGGAAAATAATAAATGAAAGTAACAGTCAGTTGTCTTTAAAAAATAATAAAATATTCATTTGACATCTTGTTTTTGGGATGTCAAAAGTAACAGCTGAACCTCCAGCCTTCATTCCACATCAACTTTGACAATTCGGTTGGAGTGATGTGAGATGTTATTTCTAGCCGTTAAATGTCTATGTGGCACTTTTGACATATCGGTTGGAGATGCTCTTATGGCTTTGGGTTGTGCTCAAGTCAGGCCAAGTTCGTTTATTTATGAAAATCATTAAGTTTGGTTTGAGCCTACAGCCCTAACCCATATGAGCTTGGGCTTGGCTCTGGCTAGGACACTAAACAATCCAACATGGGCCCAAGCCAAGCCTAACTTATGTATTTCTTCAATTTTTTTGTAGGTTTTTTACAATTTTATTTCAAATTTTTTTTAAAACAATCATGTATATACTAAAAAGATTTCTTATTTGTTAGAAAAAGAAGCCAATTCTAAACTATTATTCAGGTTGAAAAAATTGAAACTTGAAGAACAAAATCATAATTTTATTTACAAAGAAAGCATTGATTTTTAAAATCTATCATTAGAAAAAATAATTGACTTAAATTTAAGATAAAAATATAATAATATTATACTCTTTTTCTCTAAAAATAAATATAATATAATGAATGGCCTTGGGGCAGGGTCGATCGTTGGGCCGAATTAACTCATTCAGGGTAGCCTATATGTGTCGGGCCATGCCAAGCCCCACTTTAATCAAGCTCGTGGCGAGCATCCAGATTTAAACTCAAAGTTAACTTTTATAGTTGAGGGAGAATCAAACGGCGAAGGGAGGGCTAGACAACCACATTAAATGTGATTTGTACCGTGAGACTCATCTGCATCAACTTGTTAGAGCCAACTGATCACAAGGATTAAGAAGAAATTAAGGTCCGTCAATTTCACCTGCAGAGAAGAAGCTGGTACAGAGTTGAAGTGTTTCTTTACTTGCAAAGTCAAGAGCTAAAGAATTTATAAATAAAAGCAAAAGATATGTTCCAAAGGACAATGAATCTCTCTCAAGAATAAACAACTTATTTGAACAACCTTCAAATACTCTCCACTCAGACACCTTGTCAAAACGTCTCACAGCAGACCAAAGCCAAGACTTGAATCAAATCATCTTCTACTCTTTGAGTTCCCAGTTGACAACTCCTACTTGGAATTCTCTTCTTTTCCCAAACACATACTCTGTCTAATTCCCAATTGACAACTCCTAATTGGAATTACATTGCTATTGTTTGTAATCATAATTCTATGTCAACATCAGTGCTTGATATAATTTTATAAGTTGGTCACCATCTCAAGCTTATCTAAAATCAAATTCGTATCTGCAGGCCTTTTTGGGCGTTGCTGATATTGCTGACAACCCTCATCAGACACATTGTATTATCTCGAGTAGATTACAATGGTGTCTGAGAAGAGTTGTTTATGTCTGATAGGGTCCCCCTAGGCCTTATTAGACTTTCTATTGTTTTAATTTAGTGTATTTAGGTTCATACGAATTTGTATTTGCTTTCCTGTAACAATACTACATCCATCAGACACTTTTTGTCTTTGAACTTGTATTGTTCTTTCTGTCCTATATTAGTTTAAAGTTTTCATTCTTCCAAGTTTTATTCCATAGCAAGTGAAATGTTGAAGTCCTTTTAATTGGGGCATATAAAAGAACCTATCCAAGCCAGATTCCCTACTTGGAGTACAATGACTTCGGTTAGAGGTTGAGATCAACGAGCGCAATATATTCATCACATCATTTCACCACACTTCATCTCTTCCTACTAGGAGAGTAAAACACTAGTAGTGCCACGCCTAATGCACCTAAAGCGAAACGCCAGCATTGAGTCCATCTTAAGGGCCCAATCTAGCATTTCTTGACTAGCAAGCAACTCATAGCAACCAAAATATAGCCTGCAAGAAAATTAGGCATCATAGTGTTCACCAAAAAGCCCATATACACGTACACCCTTACTATGCGTATTGGTGTTGCAACAATCTTTGACACCAAATATAACTACAGAAAATCTCTGACTATGCCTATTGTTATTGGTAAGGTACGAAATTGTGTATTTTTAGGTTAAAATACTAGGCTATATAGGTTTATTTATTTATTTCCCCAAACCTTCACTAGGCTACAACCCACTATGTGGTTCGCCAGTGCCTATACGGATGTTCCTCAAATAAGCTTATTTGAGAGATCACTCAACTGAAGCTCTCTGTATATGTATAGTTCATTAACCCATTATGTAGTTCGCCAGTGTCAATCCGTTGTGTTCACTAATTTTCTTTTTCATTATTTCATTTTTTTAGAAGAGAAATTCCATTAATTTTCAAGAACAGTACAAAAGAACTTGCATGTATAAACGTAAAGAAGGAAACACGCATCTAATGCTTAGGAAATGAACTTTAGTCACAACCTATACAACAAAAACATTCTAAATGACGGATTCATTTTGTTTATACTAGTTGAGGTAAACCTTTTTCATTTTAAACCAAGTATCTTAGCCTAATCTCTTTGAAGACAAATAGAAAAAGGAAAAGGGGAATAGATCTTTACCCTTAATGACATTTTCTTGATTTCTCAAGAATGAACACCTTTGTTGGAAAGGCCTTTTGTTTCTCTTGATTTTGACTCCTTCATCTTAAGGCACCAAGATTGGAGTCTTCTACCTCACCACACCAAATGCTCCTAGAGATAAAGGGAAGGCAATCAAGAAGTATGGATGCTAGTCTACTTCTTGATTGGACCAATTTTTGGTTTATGGAAGATGAGATACAAAGATGATCACTCATCAATCAAAGTAGGAAAACCAAAAAACCCTAGCTATGTTTTCTCCAACACTTAGCTTATATAGGACAACACAAAAAGGCCATTGGTGGGTATTTGAGGCTCCAATTGGTCAATGGGTCATGTCATCTTATGCCACTTATCCCTTGGGCCCAATAGTCTTTTGGGCTATTTTGTCCCCTTATCTTATGCCCCTAAATCATTTAATTATAATTTAATATAATTATAGTCTTACTTAATTGACCCGGTCGAACTATTTGACTTTGGTCAATTGCTCCGGTCAACATGTTGACTTTTGACCGTTGACTTTGACATGTGTCTCCTCATTTCATGTCTCCTCATTTGTACCTCTAATAACATTCTTTGGGTGTGCAGATCCATAGGTTCCCTTTAGTAAGATAGTGGGTTAACTCAACTCCTCAAACATGATATACGAATTAAATTCCACAATTTAATTCTTCCTATTAATAAAGGTTAATTGAAACCTTTTAGGACATCTATGTTGCGTCGATTCAGCTGCACAAAAATGGATTCAGCTGCATCTTCAACTTGTGATACTCGCAAGTGCACGAGCCGTTCGATAGTATAGCATATGTAAGTGCGAGGTCGATTCCACAGGGATTGGTGATTGAATAATCCAATTCAATTTTCCTACACAAAATAGAAAAACAAGAAAGAAAATAAATAAAACAAGAAAGAAAGAAAAGAAAATAACTCAAGCAGATAAGTTCCCAAGTTCAATTATATTAACGGATTGATTCTAGCTAAAGTATGATTAAGCCATGGTGTTTGGTCCTAACCTTGTATTCCTAATTCCATAATTTGATCATCTGTTGTCTAACCTAAACTAAGCATTAGGAATCCATTAAGCATAGAAGAACATTTTAAACAACCAAGTATGTATCT
>NW_018923225.1:41838-70722 GCF_002207925.1 Prunus avium | reverse complement strand
TTCAAAGGTGTTCAATTGTGGCTGCCTTTTGCTGCCAACCCATGTGGGTTTTCTTTTGGTTGCTGAAAAAAAAAGATTCTTCTGAACCAGGCTTGGTGTAGGAAGGCCTGAGGTTTCAATATGTATCCAATGGGGCTCAAATGTGGATATGTCATAATAGACACCCATTGGAACAACTTTTATGAAGAATGCATTCCCATATGAGCAGTACAAGTGTACGTTTTGGGCCTTGCAAGTTGACTACCGAAAATAGACTGGAATTGACAATGCATTGCAGTCAGCTCGTGGCTTGTTTTGGGCTTGATATTCCCTCCTACAAAATCTGGAAAAATCTGGATCTTCAAACCCTTTGAATTATCTTTTTAAGCATTTATCCAAACATGTTTCCCACAATGCCTTGTTTTTGCTCCTTTAGACTTTCATAGCTGGAATGCCTATGTCATGCATGACAATGCATTGCAGTCAGCTTGTGGGCTTGTTTTGGGCTTGATATTCCCTCCTAAAAAATCTGGAAAAATCTAGATCTTTAAACCCTTTGAATTATCTTTCCAAGCATATGCAGCCCAACTCAAGAGAAAATCGGAAAGACCTTCAAATGTCATTTTTGGCCTAGTAACGCAAATGCTGCCGAATTTGACCTTAAGCTGCCAAAACTTGCATAACGTTCTCTAGAAGACTCGGAATCATGAACCGTAAAATTCTACAGAAACTAGACTTCCGCATCTTTCCAATGATATATGGCTCATCATATGATTCTTCTTGAGCAAGTACAGTCCAATTCGTGAAGTTGACTGATCTGCAGACACCGTTTTGAGCTAACTTGTCTCCAAAATGCATTTAATGAGTCTCAAGCTTATTACACTGAAACAAACACAAAATTTATTAAAAGCACAAGTTTAACTCAAAAACATAATCAAATCATAAGTTAGAAGGGTACAAAATGATATATAAATATGCACCGATCAATCTACAAACCATGGTTGTCGCCTAGCAGCAAGTCAGGGTTATCAAGCTAAATGAGACGTTGTGAAAGAACCTATTCAAATTGGGATGACCGTGCAATTGAATCCTTCTCTTATGTCAATACTCCTTATTCACATTATTAGATAATGGAATCCAATTGTCAATATTCTAATGTTAATCATTTCTTTTATATGATTATCTTGATAAGATTTGAAGACTTCTTCTTTCAAGTCTTCTTCACTACTCTGCGCAGAGATTTGACCAATCATATCTTGGAGTATTCTATCTCCTTTACTGAGAGTAGAGATTCCTTGTTGTACATTCATTTGCTTCCATGACTTTATTGAGAATCCTGATGAGCTCCTTTAAGCTATGCATAATTTAGCATGACCATATAGTGCCCTCAAAGATTAACAACATAGTCACAAAACATCTATAATGCCTCAGGTCTAAGGATTAGTTTGCACCATTGCAATTTATGAGTTCCAGCTTGACATGTGAGTAAAGACTTCCATGTTGTAACTCATGTGTTGGATCACGTTCAGTGTACTTGTTCTTCTACAAGCACCTACACACATATCGATGTGTCTCCACACTTAATAACTTGAGACCTTGTCATTCCATACATATAGAGATGATATTGTGTGTACTGGTCTTTGCGAAATATTGACGTCCAATCAATATTCCTATGACTAGGAACATATTCAAGATTTATGGATGATGAGAAGTCCATGTATGCAATCTCATTACATAGCTCTCATATCCATTTGTGTATTCCTTGGGCTATAGTTGTTCTACATATTGAAAGATAATATAGGATGATTTAATGTATAAAACAATCTTTCTTGCCCATTGATAACATAATGTGTCTTTTATCAAAGATGTCCTTAACTCTAACTATTACATAATTAGTTGGCTTTAAGGGCGTATTTCTAACACGTAACCTCATTAAAACCTTCTTAGGGAAAACCACAATGGAAAAAACCTTGAGATAGGAAAAAGAGGGCCACACACGCATTAGACTATAAAAAAGTCAAAAGAACAAAGACCAAATGAAATAACACATAGCACAATTGCAAGCGCAGCAAGGAACATCCCACCACAACGTAGTACTGTCAAAGAAATAACCATATGCTTGCATAGTTCTTTGTATAGGATCGAACAAACGTGTCGTGAGCGTCATAAATAGAACCACTAGAAATACCAAACGCCCTCCCTCCCTTCTGTCTCCCCCCCACCCCGCCACCCCCAACAACTTGACAAAACAAAGCACAACTACAAGCCCAGCAAGGAGCATCCCACCACAATATAATACTATCAAAGAAAACCACCTTTGCATGCATAGGCCATGTTTGGTATGCCTTACTATGCTTCACTGGACTGGACTGTGTTATATAATACTTGAAACCCATGTTTGGTAAAGGAGGGGATTAACTTAAATGAGATTGTATAGTCCATCAGTGTAAAAAAAAACTCCGGACTCGCTTGTCTAATACAGTGATGCCGAAATGTGGGTTTGTAAAATAGTGAGAGCGTTATTTTGAACACACGAGTCTGGCCCTTGGCTTGAATCAAAACCCCACCACCACAGACCTAATCGAAACTTGTTGATGAGTCTTAATTAACTCTAGTTGCCGCTCCAAGTTGGCATGGGCTAGTCAAAAGGTAGATTGATATATAGACATAAACTCAAGAAACCAACAAAACCAAAAAGTTCAATATCCAATAATATGATAGAAGCATTGGCCAAATTGAAAGGGAAGGAAAAAGAGCTTTCCTGGTGGTGTTCAAGAGACAGAGAAAGAGCTCAAATCAATGAGTTGGCTATGTCATCTAGCAAGTCTCTGCCAATTAAGACTCCTACCAGTACAAGGGGATGGGGAAGCAGATCTAGCTAGCGCAAAGGCTAGTTGAAAGACCCTAAATCAAAACTAGGGAGGCCAGGGAAGCAAGCTTCATTATTCTGCAGCAGGGAGAAGAAGAAGAAAACAATAACAAAAAGAAAAGAGAGAGTGAGTGAGAAGAATAAATAAAAGAGAGAAAAAAGAAGAAGAAAATGCTAGAAGAAAAAAAACGAAAAGAGAAAAAGAGAGAAATTAATAAAATAATTATATTTTAATTTGACACAACACCAAACATAAGTTTTCACTATTTTTATAATCCAGCTCCTTAGTCCGACACAGCACCAAACGTAGCTCAGTACTTAATCCAGCTTAAGCCTATCCAAACTAATCCAAAACATTCCTAGGATTTAGTCAAGTCCATGACAGTCCGCCGTACCAAACGACCGCACAGTTCTTTATACAGTGCAAAACAATGTGTCATAAGCGTCATAGTAGAGCTAGCAAGGGCAACGTCTCCTTTGGCTCTAGTCGAGACCCCTAAGTTAGGGGGGATTTTTGGTTAAAAAAAACAAAAAAAATGTTGGAATTTTATCAAGTCCCTCTTGTAAAGGGAACGAAGGCAACACATCACCAGAACACTAATTAAAGCTCTCCTCTCACCCAACGAATAGACTAACTGACACATATGCATCGCCTTCTCTTCGAAGCAAGGAACCCAACAAAAATCCCAAAGATCTAAATCCCACACACTTCCCAATCTCCTCCAACCTCTTCATTAATTTGTCTTCCAACCTTAGCTTATATTTAGCACTCTCTTCTTAACCATTTTAACTACCTCCTTCCTTACAATATTACACAACTCTCCCAACCCTCTCTCTCTCTCTCTCTCTCTCTCACACACACACACTTCATCTCTCCAAATTTCTTCTTTTTAATGTTCTCAATCAAAATTTTCAGTAATGGGTATCAAAGGATTTGCGCTATCTTTCATGCTAATTTCAATTATTTTCTCTTGTGTATACATTCCAGCTAGATTAACAATACCCATCCACAATTTCAGGCCTCTAATAAATTACTTTAACTTAACCAAATCCAGCAACACCACAACCAAGCCATATCCAGTCACATTTTCCTATCTAATCTCAGCATCCAAGGGTGATGCTCTGAAGCTCAAGCGCTTGCTCTATGCCCTCTACCATCCTGGAAATTACTATCTGATTCACATGGACTATGCAGCCCCAGAGGCTGAGCACAGGGACATTGCTGACTTCGTGGCTGGAGATCCAGTTTTTGGGCAAGTGGGTAATGTTTGGGTGCTGGGAAAATCCAACTTGGTCACATACAGAGGGCCAACAATGCTGGCTACCACTCTTCATGCATTGGCTCTGCTCTTGAGGACTTGCAAATGGGATTGGTTTATCAATCTTAGTGCTTCTGACTATCCTCTAATCACTCAAGATGGTATGGTGAGTGCTGTTTTTATATTTTTTTTGTGGGTTTTTCTTTCTTAATCTCTTGCATTAATAATTTATACTTGTTTTCTTATGAATTTTTGTTTTTTGTTCAGATCTGATGCATTCATTTTCTGATTTGCCAAGAGATCTCAATTTCATACAACACAGTAGTCGATTGGGGTGGAAGCTGTAAGTTATTTTCTCCTTCATTTATCCTGTGATATACAAGCGATATTGAGGAAGGGGATTTGAAACTCGGTTTAAAATACTTACAAAAAAAACTAAGAAATTTTGCAGGAATAAAAGAGGGAAGCCAGTGATAATAGACCCAGGTCTCTACAGCCTGAATAAATCAGAATTGTGGTGGGTTATTAAACAGAGGGATCTCCCAACAGCTTTCAAGCTGTACACAGGTTCAACTTCAACCTCCAAATCTTCTGCGCTTGTTTTTATTTTAATTTTATTTGCTCTAGAATTTTGGGTTGAATGGCACTGTAGTAGCAGCATGTGAACTTCTGAACAAAACACACGCATCCAAACGTGCGCTGGGACATAGTACACGTCTTGTGGTCTTGATTTATTTACTTTTGTGTTTCTCTTTTTCTTTTCTCAAACTACAAGTTTAGGGCCCGTTCGGTAACGTTTTAAGAGGTTGTTTTCATTTTCAGAGAACAAAAATGAGGCAAAAACACGTTCGGTGGCCCAAAAACAGAAAACACTGGGAATGTTTTCATAAAATGAAAACAAGTTCATGTGTACTGTGGAAAAATATGTCTTACTATATATAGATATAAATAAAATTAAGATAAGGTATTTTTTTAAGGTAAGCAAAAAACCTATACTAGACGTAACACGTGACTATATTACCGTAGTATTCTATAATCATTTCAGGTCGAGGTAGATTTTGGAAATGATGTTAGCATGTAGAGGTTAGTTTAAGCGTCAGATTTTTCAAACTAAAATGACCAAATTCGCCGTACTAAATGAGCATAATTTTTTCTGAAAAAAAAAAGGGAAAAGAGAGAGAGAGATAATTTTGTGATTTAATATAAGGTAAAGTGGTGGTGAGGCAAGAAAGAAGAAAAATCATGGTAGTATATATATATATATGGTCAAGTGTCACCTTACGTACTTAGCTGGAAAGTCAACTACTTCTTCTAAGATCAAATTGAGTCCATCACAAGATGAAACTGAGTTAGGTTATGTGAATTGTGGTTGTTCTCATTTGTAGCACCGTCAGATGTCCTTTTCACCCTTTTCTTTATTTCCACTTATTGTCCATGATATATTATATGCATCACGTTTCTTCAAAGATTATGTGCTTTCCCTTTTCTTTATTTTTTTCTACCCATACGCCGCTCCGCTCCACCTACCTATTGTTGGCGGCACCAAACTAATTAAACACTTCATGATTGCCTCTTTCCTTGAAGGGAGAAAGTCTTTTTTTTCTTCTGGCGAATCATGGTTTAACATGTATACAAAAATAACTCATAAAAAATATAAAATATTTGTCAAACTAAGCTTAAATTTGAATGATTTTACGAAGTATGACCGTAAAATTTAACAAAGTTATACACATTACATAAGGAGTAATGTTAAAATCAGGGAGATTCACTATTATACCAAATATAGGAGCCCAAATTATAAAAAAAAAACCATGTATGAAATGGACTTTAGAAACACATCTAAAGCTCATTTACAACATAACAAAAAGGCTTTTAACTTCTTTTACCAAAAAAAAAAAAAAGGCTTTTAACTTCTTTTAAATTACAAAACTACCAATGATTTCTTAAAATAAACCCTACCTCAAAATCTCATTAAAAAAAAGCCCAAAACATTCAATAGGGTATCAAAGTAATTTAATAATTAAAATTAAATCCTTAGCCGTACTCATATATTAGTAAATCTCTCTTTGCTTGCACTCCAGGTTCAGCTTGGACAATTCTCTCAAGATCTTTTGCCGAATATTGCATAGTGGGGTGGGACAATTTGCCAAGGACTCTCCTCCTCTACTACACCAACTTTGTGTCATCACCTGAAGGCTACTTCCAGACGGTTATATGCAACTCCCAAGACTACAAGAACACCACTGTCAACCATGACCTCCACTACATTACATGGGACACCCCTCCAAAGCAACATCCCAGGTCTCTGGGACTCAGAGATTTTCCAAGAATGATTCTAAGCAACCGTCCTTTTGCTCGAAAGTTCAAGAAAAATGTTTCCGTTCTTAACAAAATCGATCGGGAACTTCTTAAACGACACCGTGGACAGTTTTCTTATGGGGGATGGTGTTCTGGGAGTAAAGGGCAGACGCAGAAGATGTGCTCAAGTTTGCAGGGTGAAAACTATGGTGGGTTAAGGCCCGGACCGGGGGCTAAGAGGTTGAAATCTTTGTTAAAAAAACTCCTCTCCACAAGGAAGTTTCAGAAGCAACAATGCAAATGATTCTTTTAGTAAAAACTGAATAAATATTGCATGCTTGTAATTATGTGTTGTCCATGATTTTTTTTAGAATTTGGGGTTTCTATATCTCTAGGATGATATATAGCTAATTAGCTAGTGTTGTTCTTCAAGTTTTGTTTTTATGGAAATGGTAACGATTAAATCATTTCTATCACTTGCTATGAAATCCTCATAGTAGCCAATGAGGGTTGGTTTGGTTGAGTTGGAAAGGATCATTCTCTACGCTATCAATGGCGGATCCAGGAATTTTTATAGGGCTAGGTTAAATAATTTTTTTTTTATAGAGGAGATATATTATAAGCTTTTTTTCTCATGAAACAAAAATGTAAATAAAATTTTATAAATCAAACAAAGTCACATTACAATCAAATATAACACAAAAAAGTACAAAATATAAATAAATATCAAATCAAACACATTGTCCAACTTAAAAAAAATATGTTTGATTGCAAAAAAAAATTTAAAGAGCTTACCTAGTGAAGTGGAAATTAAATAAAAACTTAACCACAACAATTAAAATTGGAAATTAAATATATAAAAAAAAGAGAAAAACTTACCAAGATTGAAGAACCCACTGAAGATAGGTTGGTACAATTTTTTAGAGGAGGAGAGCCATTTCCTCTAGGCTCTCAAGGTTCAAATATGGCGTTTTGGGTGGCTAGAAGAATTTTTTTGATGTTTGCTCTCTGTGGGTGTAGTTCAATATCAGTACGATTAGAATAGGTCAAGTTGGTAGAGCCTTATCATGAGTTCTACTTCTAATCAAATTGATTATTTCCTATATGCTTTAGGAATGGGCTTATTTTAAACAAAGCTATTATTTACTTTACTTAAATTGGGCTATTATCAGTTTATTATATTTATTTAGTGTAGTGGGCTAATATTTATTGGAGTAGGAATAAACTTAACTATATTTAATATTTAAAAATCTTCCCCTAGGCTGGAGCCCACTCCAGCCTAGTAATAGATCCGCCCTTGTACGCTATTAAGGCCTAAGTTCAAGTTCCGTTACCAACAATCCCTCGAAGTGGGTAATTTGTAAAAACAAAAATAAAAGGCTAAGACCCTCTATGTAAGTCCTCAAAGAGACCTTGATATGCCCTGGGATAGCCTCACATCCCCCTAAACTTTTTTTCACCAAAAAGGAAAAAATCCTCACATAGTAATATCTAGAGCCCCGTTAAATAGTACAGATAATGGCAATGTGTTCGAACAGTACTCCTTATTGTTTGAAAGTCTGTACAACTTTTAATATTTTATGGGCTTAGGTTTAAAGTGTTCGCTTTAATGGTTTGCAATTTGCATATGCATGATCTATAAATAAAGATATGCGTATTATAACATGAGATTGAGACTGAGATGGTCGCATTAAAAGCAATATAAGTAGATTAGGCTTTCTGAAAGTATATTTAAATAAAGAACATACCTACATTCCCATGACCAGCTAGCAGCCTTGTGGTGGATTAGGTATATGGTGTTGTCCATTTTTAAATCAATTAATTGGTTCCTTTACCAAAAGTGCCACACATTGATCATTCTTAATTTAGGAGAGGCATTCTTATGCAATACGGATAGCAAAACAGTGTCACACCCGTTACAAGAAAGTTATTTGTTCTTAATGTAGACCGTTGTCTAGGTTACTACATGTATTGTTGGAAAAAGTTTTAGGGGGGCCTCTGCATATTGCATACGAGCGTATGAGTGCCACTTCTGACACCAGTGTCATGGAGGAGGGGAGGCTGATTTATATAACGGTCACCTTCCTCATATCTCTATATTTGAATTTATGTTGTAGCGCCCGCTGAGATCAGATCTGTAAACACAATATAGCCTTTATTGGGTGCCTCACGGTGCCCCACACCCCATCCCATACACATACGCAGCAACAGCGGTCACTTTCTTCCACCTTTTTACCCCATTATTTCAACTTACAATTTTTTTTTGTTCTTCCAGGATTCAAGTTAACTAATAAAACAATATCCATTTCAAAATACCCAAATAATAATAATAATAAAAAGAAGAAAATAATACATCATCATCAGCTAGCTAGTTGACTAGACTTCACCACCACCAAGAGAGTGCAACAAAATTAACCACCCATAAGCATCATCACATCACCTACATTATCTGGTCAGAGAGCGACGGAAGTCGCCGGAAAAAGTTGACCGGAACAGACGGCATGTCGTCGTGGAACCTTGGGTGGCGCAAGTAATAGAACCCTGACACCAACACAAAAGCCTTGAACGGCACCACGTAAAACACCAAAGATGCCACCAAACAAAACACCACAAATATGCCCGTTGCTCTTGGGTCCCTCCAATTAAAAAGTGCCTCCACCCGCTCCCCTTGCGCTGCCACGTCACCTAACAGAGTCTGGGCCCTACCTCCTAATGCCCGCAGCCGATCGTATCTGATGCGTATTACATCCGACGGTCGCGTGGACGGGAACCCATCAAGTTCCTCGTCCAGCTCATCCGGGCTCACCGCATCAACGTAAGAGATCCTTGGGTCCATATTGGGCGGGGCCCTCTGCCGATATCGAGATCGCAGCAACAGGATCAAGAAGGCGTACATGAATACGGTGGGGAACACCAGATGCGGACATAGCACAACTGCCAGGAGCAGAACGTGCACCAAAACAGTGGTGGGTGGATGCTGCCACGTGCGGATTCCGTCGAGCCAACGCGCAAACATGGCCGTACGTGACAGGCAGCCCACCACGCGAAACCAATTGGCCTTGCTTCTCCTCATGCTCCACACGTGCGTGTCGGAGTCCAACATGAACTGAACAACCTCTTGCCCCAATGGCGGCTCCGACCTCGCTAGCCGAGCCGTAACGATTCGCATGGCCGTGTGCCTCAGGATGTCTTGTTGCGCAGGGCCCAGCGGGCGGACGTAGTGCATTCTGGGAAGTATTGGGCTGGTGTACGCTTGGATCAAATTAAGCCAAGATGAGCAAGAGAATCGGACGGCTATCTCAATCTCTCCCATTTTCTTGGCCCCACCAGGAAGCAACACCGTAAGGGAATATGAGCTTTTGTACACCCGATTCGCATCGAGAGTGGACAACCGCACGCGGATCTTCCCGATCCGAATATCTTTCTCGGGTTTTCCACCTTCGTCGCGCTTGTACCTTCCGTTGTCGAAGACTCCTATAGTGAGGACCGTACAAGGATCGTATACGTCCCAAGTGTACTGCTCGTTCCAGCGTGGATTAAACCGGTCGAGAATGGTTCGGGTCCGGATCCACTTTGGTCCGTATTTGGCAACCACGTAAGTATCGGTTGTCCCACGCACACCGTTTTTGGTCTTCACCGGAAGCAAATTTGTGGCCCCACGAATACCAACTTCGAGCAACCCAATAGGAGGCTTGGCTAGCTGCTTAGACGCGGCTCTAACATCACTGGTCACGTGCGCCGCCTCATCCAGCACGTGATACCCACCTTCCAAACAAACTCGCAAATGTATTCGTCCGGCATACGGTCGGCTCTCATCGCCAATCAAATTGAGCCACCTGGACTTCGGTTCAGCCCTATCATCGCTCCTCCTCTCAACGCTGGGCACGTGGAGCTTCGCATGGCCCACAGACTGAGAATTGGTCACGTCTTCCACGGTTAGAACCAAAAACGGCTCGAACGGCTCAGCTGCTACAAAAACCAAGTCTTCGTTCCAAGTGGGGTTGGCGGAGCTTGATGACGTGGAGCCCACGGAGGTCCTACTGGTCTTGAAAAGCTGAGCGCCAAGTTGAGCTTTGACATAAAGTTCTGGGCTCCGAACCTTGAGCTTGGGTTCGGATCCCGAAGCTAGCTGGAGATCCTGGGTTTGGATGACCGTTAGTCTCAAATACCAGAGCTTGGGAGACAAATAGACCTTGGCTCGGGTCTCGGGTATCAACCCACCCGAATCCGACTGCCACGCCTCCTGAAACGCCTCGTCCGCCTGAGTTCCTATCCACACGGCCAGCATGACGTCATTCCCAGCCTCCTTCTCCGACTCCAGAGTGTACCATTGCGGAGCCAAGGGGCTGTCTGGCGGAACTCGCTTGGGCACCTCCTGCAAGTCAAACGATACCGTTCCGAGAGAAGTCTCTGTTTTGGTAGGAGGCTCGTTTTCCTTCTTCTCCTCCGCTTCTGCCCACACCGAAACTTCCAGAGAGGTCGAGTTTAAGCCTTCCTTGTCGAAGGCGAAGACCTGGTCCCACTCTTTGTCGCTGGGCTGGGTCTTGGTCTTGATGCTGTGCGTTCCGATCACGAGCTTGGCGTAAACCGGTTCGGCAGTAGCGCCGCCATTGCCCCTCTTACCTTTCACAACTCGTACGTAAAGAAACGGCATCCGGTCCACCAGATCGTATGCGCTCCGGCTCCGGTCCCGGACCAATGGCTGAAGAAGCTCAACCTCGTTGATGCCGCCATTTGCCTCCACGTGCTTTTCTTTCTCCACTTGTTTCGACTTCTCCGAACCGTATGCGATTGGCGGATTCTCAACCTCCGGCGGCGGAGCTGAAGCCTCCTCCGTTTTCGGTTCACTGTCTTCCGGCGACTTGGGCTTCTCCTCTGATTTCGCCTCCTCCTCTTTGGGCTTTTCTTCTGTTTTAACCTCCACTTTCTTATTTTCCTCTGCTTTCGCCGCGGCCTCGGGATTTTGATCTTCCGCTTTCGGATTCTCCAGCGGCTTATCCTGTTCCGCCTGCGGGAGAGCAGCATCCTGCTTCACCTCCGCCGCCGCGGGAGGGTCCTCGTCGATGTAATATATCTTCAATCCGATTTCCCCTTTGATCTGAGAAAACACGCTGCGCTTCTCCAACGGGAAATAAACCAAGGCCTCGGACCCAGTTTTGACAAAGGTGGTTCCGGGGATCTTGACTTTGCCGAGGAAAGTGTTGCGCTTTCCGGTCTTCTTGTCGTTGTAGAGATTGATTTCGAGGATCTCAGAGGCCATGGAGTCGTTGTCGTGGACGAGAAATTCAAGCTTCTCGTCCCACTCGGGGTTGAGATCTCTCTGCTTGGTCTTGGTCCGCCTCCTCTGCCCGTCGAAGTCGACGATGGCATAGGCGCTAGCCGTTCCCTGGCCGTCTTTCGGCATTAAGTTCTTGGCGTTGCACAGTTCCACGATCAGCTTGCGGTGACCAGAGTTTTCCGCCATTTTCGGAATCAAATAAAAGCTTTGAAGGAGAGAGAGAGAGAGAGAGAGAGAGAGAGAGAGAGAGAGAGAGATGGTTTAAGTGAGTCGAGTGGTAGAATAGTGTAGTGTTATGAAAAAGAAGAGGGACCAGCAGAAGGGGTTTAAAAAGAGAAGAGGCGGAGCATTGACACGTCAGCAACGACACCTAAGACAAAGGTAGCCACGTGGACGAATCTTGGAGAGTGAATTGTTCGGATGGATTTGGGAGTGGAATGGGGGCCAGAGTAGCGTGGGTTGGCCTGAGAGAGCTGAGCACCGTGCCTGGTGCTGAGTTTCTAGTGTGGGTAATTGTAATTAGTATCTTCATAGTTTAAACCAAGACACAGTTTTCTCTTCATTTTGCAAATCTGCTATTTTATTCATCCTTATTTAAGTTTAGACAGACGACAAACTCCTTAGAGCAATTCCACCAGTCGCCCTTAGCCATGGCAAGGGGGAGGGCTAGGGCAGCCACTATTCACGTGAATAGTGACTGCCCTTGCAAAAAGCAATGTTAGTTTCCAGCAGTTGCCCTGGTTTAGGGCAAACACTATTTATTTTTTTGTTTTTTTCACATATTTGTTTACCTAAACAATTAATTTGGACAATATTTTTTTTAAATATTTTTGGTGTGGGAAGTGAAAAATATGACTAAGTATTTATTTTTAAAAAATCTGAATTTTTTTGTTTTTTTTTTCGATTTTTTTCGATTTTTTTAAATTTTTTTATTGCTGACGTCATCGATGACGTCAGCTCCCCCGAGTTTTGGACCTGGGGGCTGGACCTGCCCTCGGGCCAGCCCGACTTCGTGGACCCCACAGCCATCTCGGGCCAAACCCTGCTGCTGGAAGGCCTTTTTTACCCAAACCTGCCCTAGCCTCTGTCCAGCCCGAGTTGCTGGACATGCTCTTATATGTAGAGATGTTCGCCTAATCCTCTAGGACTAAGTTGGTTATCTTGTATTTGTTACTCGTCTTATAAATAAATTATATTATCGCTTTTTCCTCAAAAGTTTTAACACATTATAGTAAATAAAAGTATTATTACTTTTACTATACCTAATTACTTTGGAGCGGTAAGAATATGAGTGCTTGCTAGAGTAATAATTGAGAATGGGAATGGAAGCAGCGACGTCGTACAAAAGCTAAGGATTTCACAACTTTACAAAGGCTGTCAATCTTGAAGTAGTTACAGTGGGTGAATTTTACTTTTTGGGTCAATTACCGCAGGGTATGTATAATTTAATGTCTGCACTTTTCAACATAAAAGCTCACCAAGAAAAACCAAACTTTGTTTCTCTCACACACCACAAAATGGTTGGTCATCCGCAGAAAAAAGGATAAATAAATAAATAAATAAATAAATAATCACGTCAAAATGGTCGGTTCTACAACGGCTTTATTTCCCTCAAACTTGCATTTTCTTTTTCTTTTGCCGCTCCAAGATATTGCTTTTTAGATTCTAAACTTTTTCCTATTGAGATGGGCGATAATATAATAAACTCACACACACTACATGAATGCTAAGACTCAAATTCAAGACTTTGTCCGGGGAAATAATTACTCTAAACTACTACACTAGTGGGTCATTTACTGTAGTTTCTAAACTTAAATATGTTTAATTCAGTATAGAAAAATACCATATTGTTTATTGATTAATTTGTGGAAAAAGATTAAAAGTACATGGTTTATTGCCTTATTTTTTATTTTTTATTTTTTTAATGTGAGCTGGATTCAAAGTTTCCAACGGTTGCATGTTTTAACCATATGTGCAAAGGGGATCGATGCAAATTAAAATAAAAACAGCATTTATTAGGCGAATGAGGTAATTAAATTAAGCAAAAGATTCCAAGCATCTCAAAATGGAAGGAAATAAGATTTAGTTCATTTGGATTATTTCCCCTCTTTATTTAAGAGGACACTTGCAGCCTTCTGCAAAAATGAACGTTGCTTTGTTCTTGTGCTTCATAATATACTTTTGCTGAGTCAGTGTTGCAATGATAATTTTCATTAAATGAATAAATAAAGTACAAGTGAAAATAAATAAAAAAAGGTGGATGTCTACGTGGAAATCTTGTTAAAAGTGAATAACAACAAAAATAATTTATCATAAAAAGATTATTAAATAAATTTTGCTGATTCAGCATGAAAAGATTATTAAATAACTTGCTCCAAAGTTAGCATGTTGTAATTTATTAGCACTTCTTCGTGGGGAAAATCTAAGATGTATAGACGGACTGACAAAAATATATTTTTCTTCAACTTCCTGTATGAAGAGAACAAACATCATAGAGTCGTTGACGAATATTTCTTATGAACATAGAACACAGAGCGTATGAACTCTTTTGGGCTAGATTAGGAGATGAAATTGGAATCACAATTCTAGTTAGATGTTTTGAAACCCAAAATAAATTTGGATAAGAGCACTTCCATCAATTTGCCATGGCAAAAGGCAAATGGAGGCAAGGGCAGTACTGTTTATATGAATAGTGATTGCCTTAGCAATTTTTTTGATGCATTCCCATGGCAACGCAAGGGCAACCACCATTTACATGAAATATGAGGAGAGGAATTTGTATGGAGTTTTGGTGTGGGAAGTGGAGAATATGGCTAGGTAGAAATTTTTTATTTTTTTTGTTCTTCTTTTTAATTATCTTTTTTGTATTTAAATTGGTTGTTGACGTTAGCGTGAGATCAGCTTACCCAGGTAACAGCTCAGGTAAGTCTTGCCTTTGGGCTTGCCCAATGCTTGCCCTGGCAAGCCTTGGCCGCTAGAAACGGGGCCAAGGGAGCCTCTTGACCGGGCTAGCCCCTCCCGCTAGAAGTGCCCTAAGGGGCTATAGGCCAGTACAAGATAATTAGGAAAAAGACAAAGACCTTGTACAAATTTTAATAAACTCCCCCTGTTCCCACAAATATTAGCCCATCCCTTCCTGCAAAATTAAAAGCTTAGTTCAACTTATATAAGCAAATAAGATGAATATATATTTTATTATAGAAATGAGCATAATCAATATCTCATGAACCCAAAGAAAGTTCCTCATGTAGTGTATATACCTTATTTCCTCTTGGATTGAAAATGAGGTCATTCTCGCTTGCATTATTTTATCTAAATAATCATTTTTATTTTTTATCTCTTCGATTTGTGTGGTTTAGTTTTAAAAGTAAATTAAATATAAAAATTGAACTTAAATTTCAATTGAATCCAGGATTGCCATGCATAGCAGCAAGACTAAAGATGATTAGAATAATAGTATGCCGAACTACTGGACTAAATGTCTCTGTGTAGTCAAAACCAAGCTCTTAGCTAAAGCCTTGAGCTACTAACCGTGCCTTGTATCTAGATATAGTGCCATCAGAATCCTTTTGATTTTGTAGATCTACTTACTGCCTACAATATTAGTATTCACTGGAGGAGGAACAAGTTCCCATGTCCCTTGCATATGAAGAGTATCTATTTCCTCTTTGTTTACCCTTTTTATATTTGAGCCTATTGAAAGCTAAGTAAAATTTCTCGTTAACCTTTTAACCATTTATGGTCTTGAGATTAACTTTCTTTTATATGAGCGTGCCATTATTAGCAATTAAAACTCTAATAGATTTGAATGATTTTATATACTTGCACCCCAAGTAATATACTTTAAATGAACGATTGTGATTTTGGGTGGGGAAACATCCCAAGAGAGTTCTTTTCTATGTCTTAGACTGGTGAGGACTTCACAATTTATCTAGATAAAAATGGTATGTAAAGCAAAATACACGTATTTATGAAAGATATAACAAACTAGTCCAAACATAACTACCAGAAATACAAAGCACAAAATGAATTGCCAAGTCTAGATAGGCCTCAAATTGTTGTACTTTGACTTCTGCTTAAAAATACAATCCAAATGATGTTTTAAGGTCAGGTTGGACTGAATTTCTTTTGGCTAGACTGGATGTTTCTGCATTGGATTTGAACGTCAGAACCTTCAACTAATAGAGATGAGCTGGAAATCTATACCAAAGTTGAGATTGGCAGAGCTATAAACAAGTTGAGCCATGTGGAGGCTGGAAAAGTGAGTAGAATTGTAGCCTGGCACCTGTTATGCCTGATTTTGAGTGAGCTAGTAGCTTTCTAGACAATTTTAAGACATTAAGGTGTCTTTATAAATTTTTTTGAGGTTTTCATGTGATGAAAAAACATGACTTCTGCTTGTTTTATCTAATTTGATGAACCAAATTTGTAAGAGAAATTAATCTCTTTTTGAATTCTGTTTGATTTACCTTGCCTGTTTTGCGAAAGAAATCTTGTTTTCTCCTTGAGGTTCTGAGCTTTTCCTTGAGCTGGATTGCTTCTTGAGGAAGATTGTTTGCTTGCTTTTGGTAGTTGCAAGATTGTGAGATTCTTGATAAGTTTGAACTAATTGTTTAGATTGAGTCTTTGTTTGATTGGTTGGTTGGTTCAGTGTTTTTGATCTAGACACTCTTGTATTTATAGGAGAATAAGTATTGAGGAATTGTCCTAGATATTTTTGGTTTTGGCCCGATGTGAAATTTCTTTGGGATTTAAAAAACTTTGAAGCTAATGTTGTTCATACTGGTAAAAGATTTAGAGATTTATTTGTTTTGACAGCTACATCTAGCTCTTACGTTGACAATATGAGTAAGAATGACAGTCCCACACTTTGGCATGCTAGATTAGGGCATCTAGGCCTCATCAATGGGCTGGGCTGGGCCGGGTCAGGTTTTTTTTTTTAAAATTCAAAGCCCAAGCCTAGCCCATGGGCCGGGCTTGAAAAAGCCCATTGGGCCTGGCCGGGTTAAGCCCAACAAGCCGGCCCTAAATGGGCCTACTTTATTTTATCTTTTTTTTTAATATGTATTTTTTGTCAATTATTTATTTATTTTTCTATGTTTTGGTGTGTTTTTATGTTTCCTCTTTTTTTCATAGTTCTCTATTTACATTTGTCTATATGTTTATGTCTCCATTTTTTTCTTTGTTCATAAATTCATAGTTCTTTTTTTTTTTTTCATAAATATAAAGATGTAGTTATACAACCCCATATTAATAAAATCATATTTTATCCCATACTTCATTTTTTTTAGTTCTTATAATGATAATAGATAATGATTTTCTCCATATTTCATTTAACTTGGGTTTTTTTATAAATATATTTATTTATATGTATGTGAGCCTGTGGGCTGGGCTTTCTTGGACTCAAATGAGCCGGGCTTATGGGTCGGGCCAGGCCAGGCTTTAGACACCCAAGTTCAAGCCCGACCCACTCAACGGGCCGGGCTAGCCCATGGCCCATAACAAGTCAGGCCAGGCTTTTTCTGAATGGGCCAAGCGAGCCCCCATCGGCCATGGGCTCGCGGGCCTAATGGTGACCCCATGGATAAATTAAAGGTAATGCTATGCTGAAAATTTTAGTTGAGTGGCTGCCAAAGATTTCACATGTGATAAAGTTTGGGAAGGCACATCGTCTTCCATTTCAAAAATCTATTTAAAAAAAGTAAGGCACCATTGGAATTGGTCCATAGTGACTTGATGGGGCCAACCACTACACCTTCTTACTCATGTTGTAGTTACATGTTATTGTTTGTAGATGATTTTACGAGATATACTTGGGTATATTTTGTGAAAGAAAAATATGAAGTCTTGTCCAAATTTCAAGAATTCAAAGTGGTTGTTGAAGGGGTGCTTGAAAGGAAAATAAAGTGTCTTCGGACTAATAATGGTGGAGAGTTTACTTAAACTGCATTTATTAAGTTTTGTATGGAGCATGACATTCTTAAGCAACTCACTTGTGCTCACATACCACAACAAAACAGTGTGACGGAAAGGAAGATTAGGCATATGGTGGAAACTTGTAAAAGCTGGTTATTTGCTAAAAATTTACCCAAGGCATTACGAGCAGATGGTATGGCATGTGCAACATATGCGATTAGAGGAATGTTAGCAACCTTCTCTCTAACCTTCTCTTTTGCACCTTCTCCCTTATTGTCATGACATTTGTCACTTTATTTACACTTAAAACAATGTCATTAATAATCAAATAAGCTAGTTTTTGTTTTCCAAATTTACCCTTTATTAAATGAAATATTTAATTTAAATATATTGACTTCCCTAATTTCTTCAATTTAAAAAATATTTTCTCTCTCAATCTCACTCTCAATCCTCTCTCTATCTTTTGCAGCGCCTCACAACCCTTCTTCTACCTCCCCACTCCTCCCATGACCGTATCCGAACAAGCATATGAAAGAAACCCACTTCCTCTCCCCCTCATTACCACCAAACAACATCTCCCTCATCCCTACCCAACAGCCCCCCACCGTCCAAAGATTCCCTCCATCTTCCTACCTCCTTCGCTTTCTCTGTTGTTTGTAATTGAACAATTTTTTATTTTATTTCTCAAATCTCGTCACCAAAGCACTATTTTCTATTTATATTTGGTTTTGTTTATAAAAAAAGAAAAAGTGTTTGAACTTTAATGATTTGGGAAGCAAAGGGTCTGTTGTGGGTGGGTAGGTGGGGTGGCTTGGGATTGGGCTGTGAAAACTCAAATGATTTTTGACGTTTTAGTTTCTGTCAAGGGTATATATGGAAATACAATTTAATATTTTTTTTAAAATTAAAAACATTGTTTTGAGTGAGAGAGAAGTGACACATGTCATTAGAAAAAGGGAGAAGGTACTTCTTAGTCCAATGATTTGAAGTCTCCATATGATAAAATATTTGGTGAGAAACCAAATCTCAAGTACTTCAAAGTTTTTGGTTCTATTTTCTATGTTCATATACTAGATGTTCAAAAAACCAAGTTGGGTGCTAAAGCAAAAAAATGCATGTTCATTGGATATGATGAAAGGAAGAAGAGCTGGAAGTGTATGGAACGTGAAACTCTTAAAATTTCATTTTCAAGGGATGTTGTCTTTGGTGAGATTTCTTCCTATTATGAGAGGAAAGATGTTGTTGCTGAACCTGGATTGGTCGAGTCCCTGCCTATTTCATCAAATAGTTCGTTAGTGACCGAAATTAATTCCTCTTCATATGAACAAGGATATGAAGAAGCTATGACTCAAGATATTCTTTTATGGGGGAGTAAGAAAATGGGGGAGCTGGCATTGAAGGAGAAAATGGTGAGGAAGCAGCAGCTCGTTACCAAGACTTTGTTAGCTTTTATTCTTGTCTTCTTGCAGGACGAGCTGATGACAATGAGCCATCTTGTTTTGATGAAGCTCATGGCAAGAAGGATTGGGAGCAAGCTATGGATGAGGAGATGGATTCCATAATTAAAAATCCAAAACCCCAATATGTAGTTCCAGTGACACGCAAATGGGTCTATAAAATAAAACGCAAAGCGAATGGAAGTATAGACCGTTTTAAAGCAAGACTTGTTGTTTGCGGTTCTTTACAAAATATGGGGAAAACTATGAAGAAACTTTCAGTCCGGTTGAAAAGTTAACTTCAGTCTGTGTTGTGATTTCTTTAGCAGTTGTAGAGGATGGAAACTACGGCAGCTGGATGTTAAAAATGCTTCCCTATATGGAGAGATTGATCGTGAGATTTATATGGTGCAACCACAGGATTATGTATCACAAGAGCATCCATGGCTTGAAAAAGCTGCAAGAGCTTGGTACGGTAAGATTGCTGAATCCTTACTGTTTTGTGGTTATGTTGCTTCTAATTCCGATGCAAGTTTGTTTGTTAAGAAGAATGGTAAATTACATATATGATAGTCCTCCTATATGTGGATGACATGATTGTGAGTGGCAATGATGAGAAGGAGATTGCAAAGCTTCGAACCGATCCGATCTCAATTCAGTTTGAAATGAATGAGTTGGGTGAATTGAGTGACTTTCTTGGTTTGGAAGTAGAAAATTTGAACGATGGAATAATTTTCTACTCCAAAGGAGCTATGCTGGAAATTTGGTTGAAAGTTTGAGTTAATTACAAGCAAAAAATGCTCTACTCCACTTGATGCAAATTTAAAGCTAAGGAGAGAAGAAGGCAAGCTTCTTGCATATCCTAGACCTTATCGTGCATTGGTTGGTAGCCTTATTTACTTGACTATCACAAGGCGAAATATTTCATTTGCTTAGTCGGTTTATGCAAAATCCTCGAAAATCTCATCTTGCTGCAGAAAATCACATATTGAAATATGTTTCTGCAACTTTTGACATGGGACTTTTGTTCTAGAAGGAAGTTGATTTTAAGCTGCATGGTTTTACAGATGTTGACTTTGGTGGTGATTTCGGATGATCGAAAATCTACACCTGGTTATGTTTTCTTTTGTGGAGCAACGTGTGTTTCTCTTTCAACGACCGAGGCTGAATATAAGGCTTCGGCTCTTGCTGCTCAAGATTCTACTCAGCAACACCATCTTAATTTCCAACCACCTTGGGAACCTATCTTTTTATTGTGCACAGCTTGCATTATTTAATTTTCTTTTCTTTCCAAGAAAACTAGTTGTCTTTTCCTTAAGAGCTGCTGCTTTCGCATTAATTATAATATTTTCATTAGCCCAACGTTTTGGTTTCGAGCTTGGGGTGTTCCAATTCTAACTTTTAATGACTTTTAATGAGTTTAAAAGTCTAAAGGTATTCAATTGTGACTTTTAAATAGTCTTTAAAAGTTTAGTTGTATTCAATTGGGAGTTTTAAAGAGTATTTAAAAGTTTTGAGGTATCCAAAATGTTAATGACATTTAAAGACTTTGTTAAATAAATGACTTTTCAATACTTTTAAAGCTAATTCTTACTAGCAAAAGTCTTGGTAATTTACACCAGACTTTATATCGTATTGGGAAGCTGAGAAGATAGAAACAAAACATCTCCAATTCTCTCCCTCATTATATCAAACCAACAAGCAGACAGATCTGTTTTCTTCAACTAAAGGGCTCCGCTGGTATCCCATCTTGTCTCCACTTCCTCCAGGTTAGTAAAAAATCTTGAATATTTTTCTTCTCTTCTTATCCACACGTTACTTTCCCTCTGATGATGAATATTTCTTCTATTCTTTTCCTCATACTTGTATCATAAAGCTTATCAATATGTTTGCATATAAATATTTTATTATATTGATGTTCTCATATGCTATAACTTGCATCGTAAAGCTTATCAATATGTTTGCATATAAATATTTTATTATATTGATTTTCTCATATGCTATGTTTGCATACAATATATTATTATATTATTTTTTGCCCCTAAACCTATTAATTTATTATTTAGGTATTGTTTCTTTACCCATAATTCGTTAGGTGGATATTTTTTTCATATAATATTCTCAATTTGATCATGTATTGGGCTAGGAGAATTGCTAGAATATAGACTCTTGTAATCTGACCAGTTCTGTTGATATGCGAGTGTTTATGAAATATTATTGATGATTGAGAACTATTTATTTCTTTTGATAAGAATATGTTACTTATCTATGTGATCAGATTTGATAAATAAAAATTTAAAAATAAGTATTTAAAAGTCTATAAAACTCTATGACAAAAGTATATGAAAGTTTGTCACTTATACTTTATAAAGTATGTAAAAGTTTTTAAGAATCTATTAACTCTAGGAAAGTCACTCACTTAAAAAAAGTCTTTAAAAGTTAAAATTGGATACACCCCCTTAGTGTGTTGTGCCTCTTATGCTCTCATATTTGTATGTTGCTGTTTTGCTCATGAGATTTGATTATCTTTGAGTTCATATTTCTTCTTCTATAATATGGTCTTGGGCTAGTGTGGAATTTGCACTACTTGACAATTAATTTTCCTGGAATATGGAACTTTCAGTTTTTATATCGCGACTGTATCGCAAGCATATCGCGATCGTATTGCAAACGTACGTATCGTGACTGTATCGCAAGCGTATCGTAAAATCAACATGCCAAAAAAGTCTACGATACGCCACGTGACGTATTGAATACGTATCAGTGCCATATCGTATTATGGGCCGTATCGGATACGTGCATACCGCAAAATTATGGCGTATCGGTGCAACAGAGATTATCTTTGAGTTCATATTTCTTCTTCTATAATTTGGTCTTGGGCTAGTGTGGAATTTGCACTACTTGAGAATCAATTTTCTGGAACTTGGAACTTTCAGTTTTTATACTTGTATGCCATTAAAAAAAAAAAAGCAATAGAATAAGAAGAATCATTACTTATTTCATTAAAAAAAAGGAGACAGAAAAAAAAAAACCAGTATCTTAACAAGCACGTTGTTTTTGTCACAAAAAAAAAATTAGTGTTTTACATTATTACATGTGTGGAGAAACCGAGGATAACTCCAACCAGATCCAAATATTGTCTCATACACATTAATTTTAGACTCTCAAACTCTTCCTGGGGGTTTTGGATCGTGCTCTGGATTTGCTCCTACCCCTGAATAGTCTGTGGTTTCCAAATCCATCCGCCCCTCAATAAACTCTTCTCCCAAACCAACAACACCTTCCTCCACCAAACTCTGAAAAGCAGAGATTCCTCAACTTAATTTCTGCATTAAAATTGGTTTATGTATGAACCCAACAAAATTACAGACAGAGAGATCATTACCTGACCCAGTAGAGCTTCTTTATTTATCTTGAGGCTTCCTATAATATTACAGCAAAGAAAAATACAAAAAATAAAGGTTTGATCATGATTGATCCTTTGGTTAAAATAAACACATCCATTTGTTAAAATAAACACAAATAAAAAAAAAGAAAGAAAGCTTACTAGTGGTAGAAGCTGCAGCAGCAGATGAGGAGAAGAGGACATGTGTTAAGCTCAAAAAAAGAACTAGTTTAATCATGGAAGACTTGTAGGGCAGCATGCTGATGAAGAAGCACTTGAACTTGATGATGGAGATCTAAAAGGCAGCAGGAAGAAATGGAAGAGAATGGGAGGGGAAGTGGTGGGTGATGATGATGGCAATAGGACACATGTGGGGATGGCTTTTTATACAGATAAGAAGACAAGTTGAAAATGCAATAAGCCAAAGAGGGTAGCCAATAGAAATATTGCTTCTCTAAAGTCAACTTGCTTAACTAATTAATTTTTTCGGGTGTGCGTTAGGTCTTCTTCCATATTTATATTTCCATCCCTCTGTGTCTATCTCTCTCTCTTTTTTCTTCTCTTTTTCATTGTCAGCACAAATATCTGCCAAGATATTATGCAAAAGGAACAGAATGCACAAGCCGAACCCAAATTGCTTAAGATCTTGCCAGCTATATACGATCAAAAGAATTTTTTTTTTTGAAACAGAGTATTGTTGGAAAACTAGGTGTGAATTTATGTTCATATTATATATTGCTTAATCCGAATTAAGTTATTATTAGATTGGGAAAAATTCATGATATCTTAAAAATTCATTTAGTTGATGGGTTCATTGCATTTTACCACACCTAGTTTTATCTCAAATTTTATTCACATCCATGTTCTTATTTTGACAATCCCGACCTTGAACCACAACGACCTGTCCCAAATTCTCCTTTGAAATTTGAAATTTTAGCGTACTTAGATGATTCTGCCCCTAAAAAAATCTCTTTTGTTTTAGAGACTTGTTTTGGAATTTTTCTTTATATCATGACGTAAATCAATCCGACAAGCGGGTAGCAAAACGAATCTAAAAAAAAATTACATGGCTTTGAAGTACTGGGGCGTTTTTGGAAAGATAAACATCAATAAAACCCCTCAACCGTCAATGCATGTGTGTGTGTGTTGTCGTTCGACCACCATTGACCACAAATTTGGTTGGAAAGGTTTCTGCTAATCTTACTCAAGCGAAACACATGATTGAATAATTGTGATTGATATTATATTTCTCCAAGAGGAGGGTATATATATAAGTACAAGTTGACTTTTCCTACAAGGAAAAACAATTAGCTAATTACAAGGAATCCTAACTAGGTAATTATTCTAATTAGGTAACGTGAATTACACTAGGAAATCACGGATCACGGAATCCCCAAATTATGGCTCGTGCTAACACTCCCCCTCAAGTTGGTGTGTAGATATCTCCTATGCCCAACTTGTAAAGTGAGTCATGAAAAACCTTTGCTGACACTGCATGAGTTAAGACATCTGTCAGCTGTTCTTTTCACTTTACAAATGGTATATCTATTAGCTTATCTATTAGCTTCTCCTTGATATAATGCCTATCCACTTCAACATGCTTAGTTCTATCATGTTGAACTGGATTATTTGCTATCTCTCTTGCAGAGTTTCACAGTAAAGCTCCATGACTTTCTTTGGTGGAAAACCAATTTCGGACATAAGTATCCTTAGCCAAAGAAGCTCACAAACTCCCTGTACTATGCCCCTGTATTCTGCCTCAACTGAAGATCGAGCCAGTACATTTTGCTTTTTTACTTTGCCATATAACCAACCCCAATGAAAGTGAAGTAACCTGATGTAGAACCTCTATCTGTTATATTGTCTGTCCAATATGCATCGATATAACCCTTGACATCCAAATGTCCCAGCTTTCTAAATATCAAGCCTCAACCTGGAGCTTTCTTCAAATAACTCAAATTTCTCATAATTGCTGCTAAGTGATCCTCACTAGGAGAATGCATGAATTGGCTAACAACACTAATTGCATATGCGATATCTGGTCTAATGTGTGAAAGATAAATTAGTCTTCCTACTAACCTCTGATATCTCTCCTTGTTGGTTGGCACTTGATCAGGATAGATTGCTAGGTGATGATTTTGCACAATTGGGGTTTCAGCTAGTGCACACCCTAACATACCAGTTTCTGTTAACAGATATTTGTTGTTAACAAGTCTAGAACATACTTCTTTTGAGAGAGACAAATACTAGTAGTAGAGCGAGTTACTTCAATTTCCAGAAAATACTTCAAAGCCCCTAAGTCCTTCATCTCAAACTCTGAGGCTAAGTACTTCTATAATTTACCCATTTCAACAACATCATTACTAGTAACTACCATATCATTGACACAGATTATCAACAAAGTAATCTTACCATTCCTACGTTTGATAAATAGGGTATGATCCAAGTTACCTTCATGATATCCATACTTCTTCATTGATTCAGTGAACTACCCAAACCATGCTCACGAAGACTGCTTCAATCCATAAAGGGCCTTTCAAACCCTACACACCTTCCCACTGTTATTAGACAACCCATAACTAGGTGGTATGTCTATGTACACTTCTTTTTCTAGATCTTCATGTAGAAAGGCATTCTTCACATCGACTTGCTTGAGACGCCAATGTAAATTAGCTGCTAAGGACAATAGAACTTGCACCATATTCATTTTTGACACCGGTGTAAACGTATCCTGATAATCAACTACATACGTATGCGTATACACTGTGGCCACAAGTCTTGCTTTATATTTGTCTATTATGCCATCAGCTTTGTGCTTAACTGTGTGCACCCATCGACATCCAATAGGTTTCTTTTCTTCATGTTGCGGAACTATCTCCCATGTTCCATTCTTCTGTAAGGCCTCTGTCTTCACATTCATTGCTTCCACCCATTTTGGGTCTTGAAAAGTTTTTTCCAATCTATTAGGATTTTTAATTCCTTTCATCTAACTGACAAATGCTTTAGCTTGAGGAGACAATATGTGTGTGGAGACATAATCAACAATGGCATATTTCACCTTGCCATATTTCACCTTGCCTTCTGGTGAGAATATGTCTAGTGGTATTCTGTTGCGTAGATTTAGCTCCACCAAAATGGATTAAGCTGCATCCTCAACTTGTGATACTCGCAAGTGCACGAACCGTTGGTAGTATAGCATATGTAAGTGCGAGGTCGATTCCACAGGGATTGGTGATTGAATGATCCAATTTAGTTTCCCTACACAAAATAGAAACAAAAACAAAGAACATAAAACAAGGAAGAAAGAAATAAGTAACTCAAGCAAATAAGTTCCCAAGTTCAATTTAGATTAATGGATTGATTCTAGCTAAAGTATGATTAAGCCATGGTGTGTGGTCATAACCTTGTGTTCCTAATTCCCTAATTTGATCATTTGTTGTCTAACCTAAAATTAAGCATTAGGAACCCATTAAGCATAGAAGAACAATTTAAACAACCAAGCATGTATCTAATCCCTGTTGTCGAATGTCCATACATACTCTTCCTATTCATAGTTCAATTCGAATTAAAGCATGATGTATACTCTTAATTCAAACCAAGATAGCTAACACGCAAGCCTAAATGGTGATCAATCATTCAAACTAACATATTAACTTATAAGCATAATGAATAAGAACATGAACCATAATTGAAACTTGGAAACTAATCAAACTTGAAAAACTAAAGAAAAGAATTTACATAATGAAAAATAAATTACAACTAAGAAGCAAAAGCAAAGCTAGAATTGAGAACTAGAAAGCAAAATTAAGAGAATTTGAGGGAAAGAAGGGAAGGGAGCTCTAGAGAAGTGTTTGAGACCTCCCCCCTTTGGGGTGTGATTTATGAAGCTTGAAGACTTCTCTATTTATAGGGCTAAGAGGGAGGAACAACATGATGAAATCCAACACCACCATTCCTCTTTTAATACAACCCATAACTCACACTTCATCTTGTCTATGTTAATGTGGTTGGAATCAATCTCATCCCATACTTCTTTTGCTGCACCTCAAGCTTTCTTCACATGGAATCAAAGGTGATCAATTGTGGCTGCCTTTTGCTGCCAACCCATGTGGTCTTCTTTTGCTGCCAACCCATGTGATTGCCTTTTGGTTGCTGAAAAAATGAGTTTTCTGAACCAGACTTGGTGTAGGAAGGCCACAGGTTTCAAACCGTATCCAATGGGGTTGAAATTTGGATATGTTATACTAGACACCCATTGGAACAACCTCTATGAAGAAAGTATTCCCATCGGAGCAGTAGAAGTATGCGTTTTGGGCCTTGCAATTTGGCTGCCGAACAGAGACTGGAATTGACTTCATATCATTTATGCTTTACATGCATGCACATGCTTTCTCTATAACAACTCCAGCATGTACCAACTTGATCCTTTAGACTTTCATAGCTGGAATGCCTCCCAACTTCACTCATTATGTTGGATCCAAAGTCAGTTGCAGCATGGGTGAGGCACATGGAGGCACATGACAAAGCTGGCAGCTGCAGATCCTCCTGAGCAGGGTTCAGTGTTGGATGGGCTGAGGACTCCAGGTATGTTCAATTGGGCTGAAATTTAGATATGTTGTATTAGACACCCATTGGAACAAGTTTCATGAAGATCTTCACCGCATTCGAGCCTCATAGCATGCTGATCCAAGGCCAAGAAGTTGACCTACGAAACTGGGCTGAAAATGGGCTGTAGCCAAAATGTGTTTGTCTTTAAGCTCATATTCCTCATATGCCAATCAGCCCATAACATGCATGGATTGCATCATTTCCTATCCAAAGTCATCACTGTTACCTAAATGTCAATTAACTGAAAGATAAACACAAAAAGGATCAAAAGCACAAGTTTAACTCAAAAACATAACCAAATCATAAGCTAGAAGGGTACAAAATGATATACAATTATGAACCGATCAAATACCCCCAAACCTAGATTTTGCTAGTCCTCGAGCAAAACAAAAGGAAAACAAAGATAAAAACAAAACAAGAAGTTAAGTAAACCACTTCCGCAGGTAACTCGATTGCATTGAGCATATGCAACAAGCCTTTAAACCTCTAGGCATCCCTAGTAGGAGGAGTTGTGTCTCCTGAGGGTTTAACAGAAACGATACCCACAAACGCATTACTAACTCTACAAAACAAAGTGGTTAGTAAAACTTGAAATCAACTAATGAGAACGAAAGAAAACTTTAGTCATACCTCCAACACCGTAGAGTTGCCAAGATAGGTGATCAATCAGTGTGTAATGTGGAAGCTATAGCTCAAAGGCACACGGTTTCAAAGCAAGCACACTCAAACCTTGAATAAAGAACATGCTTCGACTCTAATTCTCACAGATAACACTCAATCACTCAGAACCAATGATTTTATTCTCTCAAACAAGCTTAAGTGAGTATATGAAATAGAAGCACAATATTTGGTTAGATCTCATGAAGGGAATCAAATACTAAGAATAGAGATACACACATACCTACCAGCACCCATGAATACATCCTCAAAGATCAGCTAGGTCTTTCACAAGGTTGTAATGAAAGGTAAGGTTAGGGGAAATGGAAGAATTGGAAGAAAAAACAGGTAACTTAAGAACATACCAAGGTTGCATTCTTCATTGATCTGCAAGGTAGCATTGACTCATAATGGCATGGCTGCAAACTTCATGGTACCACCTGGCATAGACTTTATTTATTTATTTATTATTTTTTTTTTTTACACTTAGATCAAATCGAAACACTTTCATCTTCCTTGATTTGATCTGCATCTTCATTAACTTCATTGCACAGAATCACACCATCGTTCATTTAGGCACATGGCAGCAACTTCCTTGCTTCAAACTTTATCTTGGCACACCTTGGTATATTTCTAAGCTAGGTGTATGGCTACAATAGGTGAAGTATCTCAGATTGAGATACAAAGGTAGGGAAATGATGAGGGTGATAGAAGAAAAGGCTTTAAGTGTTTGGCTTCAAGAGGGTTGAAGGAACACACATATAGGTAGGGTGAAAAGAAAGCACATCGAATGGTTATGCACACATAGCCTAGCATCACTTCAATGAGTTCATTCATGAATCAGAGCAAGCACATGATATCTGCAAAAGAGAATCATCCTTAGTATTCAACCAAAATGGAATAATGAGATCATTTAGAGTGAAATGAAGAAAATAAATTGGGATGAGAAATAGAAACACTTTAAACCCTCTCAAGAAAGCAATTGGGCTCAAAATAGCTCACTAGGGTAGTCTCCACTATTCTCCTTCGAGAATTTGAGCATGGTACTTTAGCCACCAGAATTCTAAGAGCCAAAGCTTTGTGAAGTGCAAAATTCTGATATGAAAACCTCAAATAACAGCTCCATAGCATTGATTGTATGACATTCTTTAAAAAAAATAAAAATAAAAAATAAAAAAAATAAAAAAAATAAAAAAAAA
>NW_018923225.1:7923-36907 GCF_002207925.1 Prunus avium | reverse complement strand
CCCCCCCCCCCCCCCCCCCCTGAGCCCTTTCCCCCCTTGCGACCATAGCTACAACGTGCCAATTCTTTGTCCAGCCATCACCTCCACCTCCACCGGCTACCAAATCTCATGAGACCGGTACCAAAACATCAACCTCACTTCCCTCTTCCAACCCCACCCCACCTCCGACAAAGGTCGCAGCTCCAGTCGTCGGAAAAAGCTCAAAACTGACCAGTTTTTCTCAAAATTTTCCGACGTTCGTTCCGGCGATTTCGGCCACCAATTTCTTCGATCTAGGTATGCTTTTTCATCCTCTCAATGTGTTCTAGTTGATGGTTGGGTTGATTATGATCGATTTTTGCGTTTTGGAGCTCGATTTATCGCTTAAAGTTCGGCCGATTTACAGCTCGTGTTTCTAGCAAGTTCCGGTCACATTTTGGCCATGGTCCAAAACAAAAGTTGCTCCACTCATTGTCCTGATCACGTAGGTATAGGTATTGATGGGTGTTTCAAGAATTTTCAGATCGTCGGAATTTCTCAAGACACCCACACGTTGCCGGGGAGTGTGGCTGCGCATGGGCACTGTTTGGGTGACCCATTTGGTCCTAAAATGATCCACATGTCGTCCTGAGCACGACGGTATGCTCAGATTTGAATTTGGTTATCATTTGACCGTCGATCAGATTACACATATTAGGCGTTATCCGAGTTCGATATGTTCGGAACGTTGGATCGACTCCATTTCAAATTATGTTGATCTAGATACCTCTAGGATCGTGTTGGAATTCGTGGATCGTAAATTGGAGTCTCGGATGGTTCGATTCAATGACTTAAAGTTTGCATTAAACGGTAACCGTCTGATCATACGATCGTGAGCGATCCGACCGTTCAATTCGGAACAAACTTGCAGGACATGTTTAGTAAACCTTGTTGAACTCATAGGAACTTTCGGATCGGAAATCGAAGGTCGTGGGAACCGTAGGCCCCATTGACCAAAAATGTAAAGTTTGATCAAACTGTTGACCACGGATCCTTTGAGATTGTCCCGTCTTTTGGGAAGTACTAGTATAGCCTTTGGACCTTTCTAAGGTGGTGGGTCCACGTTAAGTTCTTGGAACTAGGGTTTGATTTTATATGCGCGGTTGAAACCGTATAATGAGTTTTGGTAGTATTTGGACATTGGTTTAGTGTGCGTTACTCTCCAGACATTTGAAGGGTTAAATTTCAGAATTTATAATATTGTTAATTGTGGTTTTGGGTATTATATTGACATAAATGAAGTTTTTGGGACTGTGTGAATTGATGCATGATTTGATGTTGAATGATGATAAGTCCTGAGGGAGTCTGGAATTCAATTATAATTGGGAAAATCGAATTGGTTGATATTTAATATTTTGGTTTGAGGTTATGAATGTTGAGGGTTGCGGGTTATGCTACGAATGTTTCGAGTTATGGAAGATTTGATTATGAGATTTCCAAGGATTACTTTTGTTAGTATTTTTTTATTATTATTAGCATTGTTATTATTATTATTATTATTATTATTATCGATTTATTTGATGATTGTTATTATAATTCACTCATGGTTTGATAGAGGGGTTTGATGTCAATAAGGATCTGATTAAATATTGATTTCATTTCATGTATACACTCAAATATATGTGTCTACATATTTGGGTTGTGGGTACGTTGGATAACGATGTGGGTGATTTAATTCAAATTAGTGAATTTATAGGATGGAATACATGATAATGGGAATTTCGGAAATGTTTATTATTATTACTATTATTAGTGGTGCTATCAATATTATTTATAAGGGGTTAATGCGACTTTGGGTATGTTATGGATTTTGGTTTTGGTACATTAGTTTATGTGGTTATCAGACTTTGAATTGCAATATCTTTGAGAATGAAGGAGTTAGTAGGGATATATGGATGGGCTATGGATTTGGGAATTTGAATATGGTGTTTTGGATTTTATTATCTTGTCTTGTGGGATTTTCAGAGGTTGTATATCTCTTAAGGATATGAATAGTGATTTGAATATTAATTAAATTAAATGGGTGTATGGAGTTTTGATATTTTTCTTAATTATGATTTTAATATGGTTTTCAAAAGGAATAATGGATATTAATTTATTATATATATTTGTTATATGGAAACAATTTGTTTTGGAAATTGGATTTTGAGAGTATTATCTTTATTATATATTAGTTTATAAAAGTGGATTTTGGATCTTGGCGATGGCACGCCATCTCATGTATCCCCTTGGACACTAATATTGGAATTGATGGATAATGGATACTTGGAAACGATGGTTATGGTTTGGATATGATTGGAACTCGGCACCCTTGATGGGATGTTTCGTAGACCCTTAGCGGGGTAGTCTATGCGCGTAGAACTTGTCACAGGCGCATGAGTATTCAGAATTCTACTGTGCATGCTGGTGAGCCCAGTCCCCCGGTTGGACGGCTCATCCTTGGCCACATGGTTGTTGAGGATTCCTCCGTGTGGTTCATCCAAACGATTCCCGCATTGGATTGTTTTCCCTTATACATGATGTGTACTATCATATGTACCTCCCCCTGGATACTAATACTTGGAAACAGTGGACATGGATACTTGGATACATGGAAATGGATGGTTGGGTAGTCTATGCGCGTAGGACTTGTCACAGGGCTAGGGCCGAGCGGAAACTCCTTCGGTCATTTTTACGACCGTGATTTATTAGGCACAAACATACCCAAGACCTGGTTGGCAACGGCTTCTAGGGCGGTATAGTTTCTCTGCATCTCTCGGTAAGCCTCTCCCCCAGAGCTAACAAATTGCTCTTCTTCAGTATTGAGGATTCTACCGTGCATGTTGGTTAGCCCAATCCCCCGGATGGTTGTTGAAGATTCCTCCATGTGGTCTAGTCAAACGATCCCCGGATTGGATTGTTTTCCCCTAGTACATGATAATGGTGTGAGGTGTGGGTATTTATATATATATAACATACATATTAAATATATATATATATATATATATATATATATATGTGGATTCGTTTTTGGGCTGAGAATCTTGAACTTGTGTTTTGTGAGTACTCTACACAGTTATGAACGTTTGATTTATGGTTTTGAAAGGGTTGTTCAGCAATGGTTGCGGTAAAGAACTGATAAAAGGAAAGAAATTTATAAAGTGTTCAGTGTGTGCCTTGTCGAATTTGATGTTATTAAATGAATCTAAATTTAATTGTTGGTATTACTTCAAATAATTGTATATTATCTGAATCATGATTGTTGACATAAGAACTACGTGTGGCTTGATCCCTAAAGGGGGTACGTAGGTACGTAGGTAGCTTGGGGTTTAACCTAGGTGCAGCCGCAAAATAAACTGTTTGAGTCGTGCTTGTATTATTCTAAGTGCTACGGGGTATAGATTTACAAGTGAGTTCAAAAGCTAGAATGTTTTAGAAAATGTTTGATTATGAGGTTGGAGGCCTGTTTGTTTGTTGTGTATAACATACTTTGTGCATGCTGATGTTTGGAGATTATTAAACTGCATTTTTGACAGGTTGAAAAATTTGGTAAAGTCCATATTTTAGGGGAGACTCTGCCAAAAATTCGGCGGAAAGTCTCGTCCCTCTTTTCCTTGATTTGGAAAATAGGCTATATCGTTAGTAAGTGGGTCCGGCATCAGTTTGATGTCGGAAATACCACAAGATTTGTCACGGATTCTGAGGAATTCAGGGTGGGTCTTGTCATGTTGAGTTTTTTCGTCTCTGGAATTTTCTCAAGCCACCCAACACTGGTGGTTGCACGTGTGACCATCTATCTAGGTTGACTTGTTTTCCCCTAGTCTGATGTTAAGTTTTTCCGTTGCTGGAATTTTCTCAAGCCACTCACCACATGCTCAGATTCGCAAGATTCGATCGTTTACCCGACGATCGATGTTTTTGCCTAATATGGACCATTAGATCGAAAATGATGGAATCGTTGGATCACCTCCAGCTTTTAGTATGTTGTTGTTGGAGTTGCTATGAGTCTGTTAAAACTGACGTACTGAGAATCCGAAGTTCGTAGTTCCCGGATCAACCTTTCTATCGCCGTTAGATTATCCGATCTACAAAAATCCGACCAGAGCCATACATGGGTAAAACTTCCCAGTGACTTGAGCTAGCCGAAAAGCTGAAATGATCTGGAGAGAATCACTCTCGAAACTAAATTTTCTATAACCCCTCTCAACCGCCATAATTTCCCCGATTCTAGTCCAATGACATTAAGGACAAAAACTAGCCGCTAACTAGCATGACTCTCTTTGAGAGATTAAGAACTCAACTAAGTTTCTGGAATCATAAAAGAAAAAAAACATAGAAAACTCATAGAGTTTATGGACTTTATTGAAAAACTAAAACAACGCTAGCAAAATGACCTTAGGGACATGACTTAGAGAGCGCCACGTAGTTACTCCAAGACCTCAAAGCACCAAAGAGCAATGGATCTACCATGACCAAACTGCAACACCTCAAAGAGCATCCTCGCAAGATGAGGCACAACCAAAGCCAATTTAGATATGAGACAATAGATTTGCCAAAAGAAGAGTAAATCGACATAAGTCCACTAAAAGTCGATGAACACCAAAGATCTGACTGGATTCGGTCCTGGATCTAAAGCACTGTCTCTCTTTCTTCTCTCTCTCTCTCTCTCTCTCTCTCTCTCTCTTAGCGGCTAGTATTTTTTCAAAAATAAATTTTCTATAACGTGACAAACACACCCCCTTGGACTCAACACTTGGATTGGCTTCTCTTCGTAACGTTTAGTGGGTTGCATTCTATAGCTCACCTCCCTCGGTGAGGTCTATACTTGGCTAGTACAATAGTGAAGACTAGACATTTCTTCTTCTACCAAAAGAAGCGATTTTAGTGTGTTTGGGGTAACTAGTCGGGAGAGAAGAGAGAAGGTGGCTGGGCTTGTGGTTAGTGGTGTAGAGAGAGAGAGAGAAGAATTGATGGGGCTATCAGATTTCGACGAAGTGAGGAAGGAGAGAGAGGTTTTTAAAAACAAAACTTATATCTATCATAATTTTTAATTTTTTATATATTAATACTTAATTACACTAAAGCTTAAAAGGTGTAAAGACAAAATATGTAAATTAGTTAAATTTTAAAATATTGTGGTATAAATTGACAAAATTAAAATCTCACGGACCATTTCAAGAATGACCCCAAATATTCAACGCCTAAATCTGTCGTTAGCCCATAAATAAAGATAGGATTAGGTTGGGTTTCCCCAGAAGTGGTGAAGGATGTATATGTCGGTCTATTATTATGAGAGTGAGTCCATTGTCCATCGCAATTGGGGCCAATAGCCACAACCTGAGTGGCTGAGCTAACCCAAGGGACAAATGACTTTGCCGTATGTGACAAATGAGCGAAGTCATATGTCAGACGTCTTTCCACCGCCCAAGCTCAATGTTGTTCCCCCACCCACACCCTCCAACATCAATTAGAGTCATAGAGGTTCCATCTATTATTCTGTGCTATTCCAATAATTATATTTAAACAAATGGATAAAAAAAATAAAAACAAACATTCTCAAGTGGCAAACAAATGAACTTTTTGAAATAATAAATAAAGAACAAAGAAATGGACTGTAGGCTGGTGGTTGTTGTTAATAATTGTGCAATCTCGCAATTATTTTAGAGTTTTTTCTATTTAAATTCTATATTTTTCTTTATTCATCATAATATTTAAATTATTAAACTCTTAAGTTTTATTATTGTATAAAAAGACAAAAACAGATCATCTAATTTAATACTTAACTCTAGTATATCTATACACGCACCCCACTACTCTTCATATTAAGTTGTAAGTATCTAAAGAGAATCTAGAGTGGACTTTTTTATGATAACAGGAGTTGGTGGAGTGTGGGGTGTGGGGTGTGAGGTGTAAAACTTTTCCCTAAAGATCTAATGTGTATCACAACAAATTCTGATATTCTAAGATTCTCATTTATGCCTTTTTCTCTCTTTTGTTGACAATCTAATGTTAAACAAGACAACACCCCTCTAGATCGGAAATTTTGTGGATCATCCAAGAAGTTGGTTCTCTGTTGTTCATCTCTCAAAAATGCAGAGAGGGTAAAGAGCTGCTTAGAGTGTTTGCTTTGTTCATGAATTCCTTTACTCCTGGTTGGCTTGAACTGTAGGAATCTGTTTCTTGATTTGAAAAATTATCTAGACTTACAGTTTTAGAGGGTGTGGGGTGTGAGGTTGATGAGTTTCCTTTCTTAATTTTTTTTTTATTTTTATTTTTTTTGTTAGGTGTGTATTTAGTGGTAGTTTGGGAAGATAATGAGGTTCTTATAAATTGTGAAAATTTGAATTAGAAGTTAAGGTGAACTTAGAATATGAAGTGAACGAAGAGAAGTGCGTGGTTTAGATATAAAAAAACTCTTATTTTAATGTTTATATTAATTGTGCAAATCTTTAAATGGTTTGGTTGTAATTAAGCCATTCAAAATTTATTTTATTTTAGTATAGGTGATGGTTTAAACTAGAAGAGAGAGAGATTTCTCACATATACACACAACTATGATGTCGTGGGGAATTCGAACCTCAGACTTCAGGTATGTAAGTAAAGATCCTTTTTTATTGGGCAAAATCTTGTTAGCTAATTTTTATTTTTATTTTTTATACAAACGATAATAGAGGACGGCATTGAGCAATTCCATGAATACTTGAATGTTGACATTTATTTGTTAATTAGTTGTGCCTCTCTGGCAGTTGAGCAATCCCGTGAATATTTGAATGTTGACATTTGGGTTTTTTTTTTTTTTTTTTTTGGTTGTTGTTGGTAGAATTGCACATTCTTGTATGCATGTATTGAAATATAAATAAATATGATCACTCCATTTTTAGTTCACGGATCTTCACTTATAGTCCATTTGGGATGTACAAATTTATCTTTTATCACCGTTCTCGTGATCCAATCCTTTATTTTCATCAATAACCATCTAAAACTCGATAGTCTCAATTTAATGAGATCATGTAGGTTGTGCTTCAAGAGGCGTTATAACTTGTCGACTTATAAAACAACTACAAGCCTTTAAACGGCTTATAACGCCTATTAAAGTACAACGGCACGATCTCATTAAATGATCCAATGATTTCATGTGTGTTCTTCCACATATCCCCCTTTTGAGGGACTCATATGATATATAGATACATAATCTTGCAACAGTAAATACTTGCACAAAATATAGTTGATGACATGAAAATGACGTCAGTAAAGAGTAAGAGAATCTCCACCACAACACACATAATGAATATATATGATGAAAGTGCAAGTTTAATTAATACATAATAAATTGGATAAGAAGAAGAATTTGGAGCCGACTATTCCCTCAATTATTTTTCTGCTCTTTCTATATAAACCACCATACTGCATGCTTCCTCTTGCAAGGAATTCCCTCAGACCTTCCTCCTCCTTTTCATCAATATGCTGCAAAACCCTTTTCTTAGATTTCTGCTTCTGCTCTTATTGCTTTTCTCCTTTCTTCTATCTTTGACTGCAGTTCCTACAACCAGTAAGATTAAACACTAGTCAACAAATTTTTTTATATATTTTTTTCTCTCTCTAGTCTTTTTTCTGTTTTCTCCAAATAATATTAGTGGTTTATTACTTAATAATTCTGTCTGTTTCGTAGGGAGCCTCAGGTCAGATGATGAATACTTGACTGTCCAAGAATTACTGGTTCAGCTCTCTCTCTCTCTCTCTCTCTCTCTCTCTCTCTCTCTCTCTCTCTCTCTCTCTCTATTATCCATTGTCAGCTCTCTCTCTGCCAATACATGTATGCATATACGTTCATACATAAATTCATGCATGTATTAATTCCTTGCAATTATATTTCCTTAAATATATATATGTATTTCTGAATAATTGGATTGGAAATCTAAACCAACTACAGAATTCTGATAAGGTTTCTAACAATTTGCAGGGTGCAGGGGATTTGGGGTTGGTTGATGTGGGAGAGGGAGAAGGTTTTATTGAGGGGAGGATGGATATGGAAAGCACAGACTATCCGGGAACAGGAGCAAACAACCACCATGACCCACGAACCCCTGGACGAGCTTGAAGAAGACCCGGGCCCCTGTTTTATTTTTAGTATTGGGTTACGTGTACAGGTCCCCGAATTTTTGTTTATTTATTTTTGTCAGACATTGATATGAAAAGAATGAATATTATAATATCGTTATGTCGTTAGACTGATCGTCTGATCAGTAGGAGGGGTGAGGAAATAGGTAAGCGGGTTACAGTTTTGGTTTACCTTAGAGGGGTGGCCTTTGATTGTGGGAGTTGACGGGGATCGACAACGGTGCACCGAATCTAGACCCAAATGAGAGATAGAGTGGGATTCTGGGTGGGTGGGTTGGTTGGGGCAGCTTGGGTGGCTCTTGGTGGTTTGGTGGGGGAAAAGAAGTGATGGGTCCTTTATTTTTTTTTTCTTTCTTTTATTTTGTAAATTTATTTCTTATTTTTAATTAAGAAATTAAAATTTGTAAATAATTATATAATTAATTTTATTTGTTTTTAGTTCAATAGAGTATAAAAAGTGGCTATTTTGTGTGTCATGTCATAAATTTAACGGATATAATGGCATAACTTGATTGCAATAATTTTTTTTTTATAAAGAAAAAAACGATAATTGTATTCATAAATTAGGCACAAAGACCATTAGCCATAAAGGCAAAAACAGATACCCACAAAGGGGTAATACAAATATAGAAACATAGTAACTACATAGGGTTAATTCAAATACAGGCTATAAAAGGCCAGAGAAATTTCGGCATAAAAACTGCATGCCTAAACAAACCACACATGAATCACATCACCCAAACCTACCAATACAACTACAACTTTTAACTCTCATAAGTACAAAATACAAGTGGATATTAGAAAACAATCAAACACCCAACTCACGAGGAGTTGATGCAATTATTACAAAATAAGAAAATTGCAAACAAACAACCAAAAACCAATAGAGCCACTACCGCCATTGTTGCCACCGCCATCACAGTCACGGTAACAACCTTGGAGGTAGAGAACACCATTGAGATTGCAACCAGTCACCTTACAACTAAAACACCAACCAACAAAATCTCAAATCCAAGTAACCTCCCCACAATTAAAATGCCAAATTCACTAGATGATGAAGGGAAAAATAAGTGGGTAGGTAAGGAAAAGAGAGAGGGGGAGAGAGGTCCCCGGAACACAACAAAAGCAGATGTCAAAATTTTAGATAGGAGACAGATGGGGTACAAGATAAATGACGACAAAAGATCTGAATTCGAAAGTAACATGTTATTTTGTTTTATTGGATTTATTAGTGGGGGTATGGTTCGGTTGGATCACAATCACAATCTGAAATTGAACTAATCATTATTAAGCCGTGCGGCTTGATTTAGTTTGGGCTAAAACTACTGGAGAAACCAAACCAAACTATCACTATTGAGAAACATAGCTTGTCGAAACCCCAACACATATACCATTTGAGTTTCTGATAGCTACACCTAAACTAGTTGCATTAGCCTCAGGTGGTGTATAGAATACCCTAAACATTAATCATAAAATACGCTAAACCCTAAAACCTTCAATCCTAATTATAGAATACTACGGTAGTATGACCATGTGGTATATGTTGTACACGTGTTATGATTTTGATTATGTATTTTACAAAATCTTTTTTTCTTTTTACGCTAATGTGAGCAGTGTTTTAAAAAGTTTACAAGACTTTGTTTTGTGTTTGGCCCATTTATCGTATGCTATATATTTGGCTGGGGTGTACAACTTTAGGGAAGATTTACGTTATTACGCTATGGCTTAAGCCATCTACGATAAACTGACACTTAAAAAAAAAGTTTGAGACTACAAAAGGCCTTAGAACTGCTTTTTGTATGTCTTGTGAAGATAGTTGTAATATTATTGTTATACTTTTTTGGATTTCTATCTAAGTTTGGGTGTCTTGATGGTTTATGTGTTGTTTGATTGATTTTTATCGTTGTATAACAGTTAAATATTTTTTGTAACTCTAATTCATTTTTATTTGTATATTTATTACATAATTTGAGTCTCGAAATGTTTACGCATCACCGCCTCAAAGTCTTGTAAGAAATAAAATGCTCTAAACCAATACTCCAACTAAAAATCCAACCATAGCTAGGCCCAATAACATTAGGTTGGGGAGAACTGAGCTTTGCAATGTTTTGTAAAGCCTTTCCGCACATCAAGAGCAAGACATGGGCCAGACGAACACACAGACAAATGAGAGTCAAAAGAGGCGGATCAAAATAACGAAACCTGCAAAGACGTTGAAGGCTGCCCTACGCAAACACTTTACCCCTTTTTTCCTTTATTTAACTTTTTTTCTCTTCTCTCTTATCTTTTTCTCTCTTTTCTTTTCCTCAGACGGCCCTACGCACACACTTTACCCTTTTGTTCCTTTATATAGCTCTTTTCTTCTTCTTTTCTTCTCAATCTCTTGGCCATGGATTTACCTTGTTTCTTACTTGGACTCCAGGTGGCATCACCCCATGACCCCCGCGCAATAAAATAAACTCAAAAAATGTGATGAAAAGTTTAAAAGGAATACGAAAAGAAACTTAGAATACAAAAAGAATTGGTACTTTGATGCTTCACGTTCTTGGTGCTTTTTGAGCTAAAGGGTACTTTACTTAGGAGGGGTTTTGGCTTTTGAAACGTCTTTTATAAATCAACATCTTACTTTTTTATTTGTATTGGATGGGTTTTGAGTTGGGTTTTTATGCATGTCAAGGCCAAGGCAATCAGTTTTTGTGGAGATATGTCTAAGACTGAGAGCAGAAGCAATGAAAATAGCAATGACATCAAGCTCTTTGGGAGGACCATTCCATTGCTTCAAACCCAGATTGAACGTGTCACTTGCAAGAATTTCCAGGTTCCACCCAAGTCTCAATTCATGGTATGTTTGATGTTTCTATGGTCTTTTTTTATTATTTAATCTTTAAATATTGAGAATATTTGTGAGGAATTTTAGGTTCTTATGCTCCCAGTGGATTGTGTACTTCAAATTTTTTTTTTGGTTCCAATTTCAATGCTGGAAATTTAATTGTGATTTTACAGTAGCAGAAAAAGAAGACTGTGTTTTTACGATTTCCTTCTTTCTATGTGAGAATTAGTTATGGGAAGGTTGCCTTCTTCATGGGTTTTTGTTGATTATATTATCACCTTACTGCTTTCTTCTAAACAGTAATTTGTTTCTGCTCTTCCAGAGAAGCAGTTCATATGCATTGGGTGGTAATTAGTTTCTTACTAAGGAAGATAATTTCCTTTTTCTTTCTATTTCATTTTTCCTTCATAGAGGAAGCTTTCTAAATGTAGGTTAATGTTGTTTAGATTTCTAAATTTAGGTTCATGGTACATTTTCTGTTTGATTGTTAAGGAAAAGGAACTCTAATTAAAGATAAAGAGTACGAACTTGTACCCAAATTTTTTTAAAAGAAAGGGATCAATTAAAGATCATAAGCCGCTTGCTTGGAACAGGACAAAAGAAGTTACTTGGTTGGAGGTATTGATTATGTAACTCTTGTGAGGACAATGTACTTCTCCATTTCTCTTTTCCTTTTTTCTTGTTGGTCTGAAAGATTCAAACCACGCATGTACTTAATTGCTTTCCTTTTCTTACGCTTGTGTTTTTCAAATTTACTAATGGATATCATGACAGAAATATGTGTTTTTCTTATGAATGATTTACATTATTAAAGCAGAGCAGCAGATCAAGTTTCTGTATGTGTTTCTTAACTTCTAATTACTTAAGAACTAGAAAATCAGTTTTAATATTAGTTAATGTACTGGTCATTAACTGGCGATTGGTTGTGCTAAAGTGATTTAGCTTTTATACTTAATCATGTCATTAGGCATGCTCCCGAATAATTGCTGATGTATAAATTTAGATTGAGGGAGAAGTAAACATAGAGAGAATTGTTAGGAAATTCCATGTGACGATTGTTTTGCCACATATCAATTTCTATCTTCCATGCTATAGTGATATACAGAATTCCATTTGTTTCTAAATAAGCATATATAGACATTGTAGACATTGTGCACTGTGTATGAATAGGACTTGTAAATCTGTTTCCATTTGATTTTTCTGTTATCCAATCATTTCTATCTCCAATATTGAGTTCTAAATGAAGCATTGGTGGTTGTTTTTCAGGATTCTTGCAGTGAATTAACAAAAGCAGAAGCTGATGGCCCTTGTGCAGAAAATTCTGTGCAGGCAGGGACTTCAGCGATTTGCAAGGAGGAAGAAAAAAGTCGGATGCAGGTAAATGAGGCTAGAGTAAATGCTAAAACCAATTCAAAACAAGCGGAGAACAGAATTTTAGAGCAAAAGGAAGATTTTCAGAAGCCAGACAAGGTCCTTCCTTGTCCACGATGCAACAGTCTAGACACAAAGTTTTGTTACTTCAATAACTACAATGTCAACCAACCTAGGCACTTCTGCAAAAACTGCCAAAGATATTGGACAGCTGGGGGAACAATGAGAAGTGTTCCTGTGGGTGCTGGGCGACGAAAGAACAAGCATTTTGCTTCCCAATACCATCAGATAATAGTATCCTCTGATGGAGTACCGTCAACCAGGTTAGAAACCACAGATTCCATTAACCATCAACTTCTCTCATGCGGTAAATCTTCAACTTTTGGTCTTCCAGATAGAGCTGGAACAGTACTAAAATTTGGCCATGAAGCACCTCTTTGTGAATCTATGGATACTGTGGTTAATCTTAGAGATCCAAGGACCTGTGTTGAGATAGGTTCTGCCAATGGCAGAGAAAGTGGAGATGAGCCCTCATGTGTGTCTTCCGTGACAGCATGTGGTAACCAGGGAAGTGAATTACCCAAAAATATTTTGCAAAGGGATGGGATTGGGTTACAAGGGTCTTGTAGTGAGTCTAATATCTCACATCCTTTTAATTACTACCCAGTTGCTCCATTGGTTTTCCCTTGGAATCCAGGTTGGCGAAATGCAGCTTCTCCTGCAGCACCACAGCATTCTCAATCCTTTTGCGTACAAAATTGCACAGCTTCTAATCAAGTCCAGTGGTACCCCACACCAGTTCTGGTCGTTCCTGGTCCTTGCCCACAAAGCATTCCCTTACAAAATGTTCCAGCACCGTATTGGGGCTGTATGCCCATATGTCCTGCTGGAATGGGAAATGTATCGTTGTCTGGATCTAATGGTTGCTTATCTCCATCATCCTCTACAAGTAATAGTTGCTGCTCAGGCAGTGGCTCACTGACCCTTGGCAAGCATTCGAGGGATTCAAATATTATGGATGAAGAGAAATCAGAAAACCGTGTTTTGGTTCCAAAACCTTTGAGAGTTGATGACCCCGATGAGGCTTCAAAGAGTCCTATATGGGCCAGTCTAGGCATTAAGCGTGACCTCAAAACGTGAGTTTTTAGAACATCAAAATCTAAGACAGAAGGCAAGAGCCATATATTGAATTCATCCCCAATCATAGAAGCAATTCCAGCAGCTCTTTCTGAGTCTCATACATTCCAAGAAAGTACATGAAGCGTCTCCTTTGCATTCTTGCTTGAAAGACATGAGCTGTCTCATAGCCATATTGCTGGTTCTTGCTTTCTGCGCAGATGGTTTTCAGCTTCTCACTGTTCTTGGCTGTGCATTTTGCACTTCGAACCGAATGGTTCACCATGGTATAATCTAGGATTTTGAGTTTTGATAAAATACAGAAGCTTAAATACCACGGTTATAGAAATGTTGTTGAGCTATCCGTTTTCCTTTTGAGTGCTCATTTGTAAATATACAGTTAGCAACAGTGAATACTTGTTAATGGCCGCTGCCTAATGGCTTCCAGTTCAATTCAAACACTCTTTTATATGTACAGAACTCAAGTGGGAAATAGTGTTTGCTTCATTTGTTTATTTTGAAATTTAGAGAATCATTTTGGGGGAGATTTAATTCGTATGATTGGGCAACTGTCATTGTGATGTTGCACTGGAAGAACAGTGACTGAATCGCTCGGAATAGGAATTGACACCAACTTTCACACCTGATGATAATGGTTGCAGCTGGTCTTGGATACAGAGGTATATCTGTCAATGTACCTACCAATAATCTAACTACAATTTTTAGGTATGTATATGTTCAAAGTAATGTAGCTTTTAAAATCAAAATTCAATATAACACCTAACATTTGTGAAGAAAAAAAATCATGTTTAAAACTGAAAATCTTATTATATGGTATTTATAAGCATGTTTGGGGTCCAACTTTGAGATTCTTTCTATTCAGTCCGCTACTCGTTTACAACTTATAGATAATATGACCACTTTAGACACCTTTTTGGCAAAAATTTGGAAATTAAAATTGTCTCCCAAAATCAAAATGTTTACTTAGCTTTTCTTATAAAAAGAGACTTAATACTAGAGAACCTGTTTCAGCCTGGAAGTTGCGCGGCAGCCCGAAATAAACATTGAGTTCACTTTCCAAAAGGTATTGGGCTTTGTTTTACCAAAAATGGTGAATGGCCATTACTATTCAACAAAAGGTGGATTAAATTAAATAAATTCACATTATTTTGATAATTGAGAAATAAGTTACCATAAATGGTGATTTAATCCAAAAATTGTTGTAAATGCATGAGTTGGTGGATGACCACCATACCTCTTAGCATTCACCCTTTTTAATTCTATGTAAGCTATACACTAAATACCATAGTTATAGGCTTGTAATTTATGAGTTGTTAATGTCTTCTTATCATTGTAAGCTTATAAATAAGAGGTCTTATCAAGATGACATACAAGTTGATTGAACAAGTTCTATTGTCTTCCTCTACTCTTCATTTCTCTCTACAAATTCTCTTAGTTATATAACATGTGATCAGCACGAGCCTCTAACTACTTGAGGTTTTGTTTTTCTATCTTAGAAATAGAATAGTTTCCTCTTATATATATCGCAAGTATAGAACTCTTCTTACATAGGCCTTGACAAATGGAAAGAAGTGCATCAACAAAAGGAAGCTGAACAACAAGATTCCAAATAGATAAGAATTATTTTATTTTTATTTTCATTTACATATCTAGTGCATGTGAAATTTCATATTTTACAAAGAAATTAGCATTTTTATTGTAGATATCTACCCTATCTATCTACTTGCAAGATTTCAACTGTATTTTGTTATTTGTTAGAAATTCAAGATTTTCGTTAAGGAGCGAAGATCAATATCAACGTGATATTTCATGTCACGAATCTTTATGAGGTAAAGTGAGACACTCAAGAATTTCAATTCTTATATAACTAATGGAGGACTAGATGTTCCTCAGTTCTTATTCAATCATGTAAGGGGTAGAAGATCCTTAGATTTCAATCCTTATAATATAAATATTTGTGGACTTAAAGTTCCCCAATTCTTAAAAGGCAAATGAAGACTTGAAGCTCTTTGATTCATTTTTCATTGGAACTAGAAGTTTCAAGAATTTATTTTATTGCAATATTTAAATTTTTATTGTATTTTATTTTTACTTAGTTCTTTTCTTTGGTTTCAATTTTATTTTATACAAGGATTCGAAGTCCCTAAATTATTCTTCTATAATTAAATAAAAACCAGAAGTCTTTTAGTTCTCAATCCATATAATATCTATACAAGGACTTGGAGTTCTACAATTCTCAGAAAGCAAATCAAGACTTGCAGTTCTTTGATTTTTCTTTAACTGGAACCAGAAGTTCCAACAATTTATTTTATTCCAGTATTTTAATTAATTTTTTTATTTTTATTGTTATATTCAGTTATTTGTTTTCATTTCAATAATTTATATTTAGGGACCTAAAGTTCCTAATATGACCTTAAGTTCAAAAATCTTAGAACCCAAAGTTCTAATTATGTCTAATCCAAACTATAAGTTTCAGCCACATGTGCATTAAAATAGGTAAATTTTAGAACTTGAAGTTCTAATTGTGTCAACCTCCAAATTGATATTTCAACAAATGCATATGTATTATGATTTTAGGCTGAAAAATATACATCATGTTAAGAGCTTGAAGTTTCGACATTATTTGGATTTCATGTTTTCTAATAATTTTTTTAATTATCATTTTATTTTATTACCTTGAACAATATCATATTAATACAAATTTGAACCTGGAGTTCAGAACCAAGTATTCTTTTTAAATTGGATATAAGTACTCGAACCTGAAGTTCATAATTTTTATTGAGATAAATGTTAATATAAACTCGCAATTCATACCTTGTCAAGAACCTGCAGTTCTGACATAACATATATAACATACAATTGAACCTGAAGTTTAGAATTAAAAGTTAAAAAAAAAAAATTATATCTTTATCATGTTTTCCACAATGGAATCAAAATATTGTAACCAAATTCTAATTGGAACTTTCAAGTTCATTGGTTCTTAATTTTAATTATTCTTATATTTAATTTGAACTTGTAGTTCAAAGCACAAGTATTAATTCATTTTAATCATATCCACATACTCGAACCTGAAGCTTCAAATATATTTTAATACGGACCAGAAATTCATTACAATTCATGGATCTTTATATTAATATAAACGTGAAGTTCATAATGTTTCAAATATGAACCCGAAGTTCATTGGCTTTTTATGATTGCCAAAAAGTGTACTTATATATATATAAAATAAATGATTGAGAAACTGAAGTTCAGCCCATTAATTTACAAAAAGATTTACATAGAACCTGTAGTTCTATATATGCAAGATGAATTTGTAAGAACTCGAAGTTCTGTACACAAAATGCTTACATAGAATTTGAAGCTTTATATGTTTGATATAACTATTAAAGAAATTATAATATCAAAGGGAACCTGAAATTTCTTGGTTACACATGCCCATTAAAAAATGAACCAGAAGTTCATGTTATTTTTAAGAGTTTTAAGTAAAGCCTTTGAAAAGCTGAACTTTTAGAAATTGGGAGGAAATGGAGTTGAATCACAATTACTCCAATCAGGCCTTACAAATGCAAAAACCCTTTTTCAAAATTCAAACTTCACGCTATCTCCATTAAAGTATGTTGGTAGTTTAGGAGTCGTAAGGACAATTTTGTCAAATGAATCTTATCCTTACAAATTTCACGAAGTCACTTTTTCAAATGTGTCTCTGGATTCGTAAAAGTTTTTTTGGTTAATTTGAAATTCATCGTCTCACACTATTCCCTTATCTTGTGTGTATATATATGTTACTAACAATTTTATTTATTTATTTTATTTTGCAAAACACATCTAATTTTCTTATTGTAAGATGAAATATCAAATTGTTTTTCCTATCAGTGTACATTTGATGTGTTTGAGAAGCGAGACTATCTCTGATCATCTCTTTAGAAAGTGAAACTATCCTTGATCACTCCTCTCGTGATCGCAAGGGACTATAGGGATATAACTAGGTCTTCAAGGGTTCTAGTTTATTTGCTAAGCAAATCCGAGTTTGAAGAATCTTTGAGCAAAGTTTTTCTTACCTCGAGGATTGATGACAAAATGAGAAGATAAGACCACTCCAGAAGAATGGCATGCAAGAAATTGTTCCATAAGAACGACATGTTTTATGTACAAGAGTGTTCTAGAAGAACGACTTGCATTATGTACAAAATATCGTTCCAGAAGAATGACTTGGATTATATACAAAAGACAATGCCAAGGGAAAGGCTTGAATCATCCTGATATGTATTCATTTCTGAATTATTAAATACAACGCAAATTCTAAAGATTGCAAGTTGAATACATTGATGATACACTACATAGATTAAAGTCCCAGAAGGACAACCCATTAACATGTCAATATTAATATGATGTACGCCAAATGCACTAAGCTCCCCCTAAAGGAAAATACTTATTACATGAATTAAGGTCTCTGAAGGACAATACTTATGACAGTCTTGGTATCATTCTGATGAGACTATTTTCACATCGTTAGAGGGAGAATTAGTTATTCCTGAAATAATAAAGAACAACATGAATGATTATGGAATATATTAATTCATTATTGTCTCATCAACAAATTAGTATAAACGATAAATGCAACCTAAAAAATTTATAAGTCAAATGCCAAAAGCATATCTAGTAATGACTATTTTGTTGCATGCCTGAAGCACAACAAATTTATTGATTGCAAAATCCTGATGAAATCTGTTAGATGCCTAAAGCATGACAAATCTATAGGTTCAAAAGACTAAAACTCCTCATAAGTGGATATTAATTGCAAAATTGCAAGCCCTAATTAAAATTAAGCTCTAAAGGAGGTTATGATCCACATTCTATTAACAGTTCATCTTATAAGAGATGATTGTCCATAAGTGACAATGAAAGCTCTTGAAGAGATATTGATATACCATAAAGAAATGAAAGCAATGAAATGCTTATAACTTATGCATGCACATGAGAATGGTGGGATCATGAATTGATGATATATTGGTTTATAGTACATACTAAAGTTATCAAGGGCTATACATGATGATATTGGACCACTTGTTATAATTTTCAACAAATGTAAATAACGATTGGCCAACTGGAAAAGGCAGTCCAGTAAAATTGAAAATTTCCGAAAAGAGTAGAATGATTGAACCTAGAGTTACAAATCGGTGTTTGGGATGAAGTGAAATAAAATAACTTGATATGGCAAAATGTACCATGTAAAGAAATGGAAGTTTTATGATATTCTCCTAGTATATTATGTAGACATGTTTCTTCTTACGTAATATGTTCACTGCATATTTATGGAGACTTGCATTTATATGAAAATCTAAAAATATTGTGAAGTGTTTGAAGCATACCGCCATAAGTGATCTCTTTTGAAGAATACGTAAGAATAAGTTCTAAGAGAGATGTACAATCCCATACATTATATAAATTATTCAAAGAAAATTTCTAAAAGTTAAGGAGCCTGAAGCTCAATATCTGTACTCAATTTTTATGAAATGAAAATGATCTAATTGCCTTAGTGAGTACTTTGATTGAGTTATGAATTCGAATTCAAGTTCAAAATTGTTGCAACGTATTCAAATTTTTAAAGAAGTTATCAGAATATTTAGGTCTCTTGAAGAGTTTATGACATGCTAGTATAATATACAAAAGTTTATATGAATAGCTTATTACATCATACAATTTTTATACTTTTGTCCTCGTAACGATAAAGTATGGAGTTTGCTTATATTATTATTTTGGTGATATTATAGAATATGATGTTATTTTAAGAATTGTTAATGTGAAAGGATTTGTGAAAATAGTTTAGATATTTTTGGTATACTCTAACCTCAACAGGGGTTCAAAGGAATGGATGTAATACCCCGAAAAATTCAAGGTGGATTTTCATATTTTAGTGAAAAATAATATTATGGTGGAGAATGATTATGGGTATTTTATCAAGAGATTTTGGATTGAGATTATTAAATTTAGTATGTTTAATTTGAAGTTGGAAAAAAATGACCAAAAAATACCTCTGTGTGTGAAAGATTACCAAAATACCCTTGTAGAAAAAAAAAGAAGAAGAAGAAAGGAGGCAACGTGTAAGCCAAGCATTTCTTCCCTCCTTCATTCTTCCCCCCTTCCCACTTACATTCTCTTCAAAAATCTGATTTTGGTATGAGTTGTAAACCTATGGTAGATGAGTCACCTAGTCTAGGCTAAGAAAATTAATGGCATAAACTAAGATAAGATTTGGGAGGAAAGAAATGAAATTTGGGTGAGGAAGAAAGGAGAAAATAGGAGGAAGAGAAGAAAAGAGTTTCCAAGGTGAGTCAATTTCGAAAATTTTGGTTTTAACCTTCTGGTTGTGTGATTTTAATCTCTTAAAGAATAATTTGAGTCATATGAGTGATAGGAAGATTGAATTGGAAGAGGTTGAATCTCTATTTTCGGGTTGGGTGCATAGAGTAATTTTTCAAGTGTGGGTGTTGTTGATTTTGGTTTCATTTTGAGTTTTTGATGAGTTCTAATGATAGGTATGAAGTTTAGAAGAGTTTCAGAAGCCTTAGGAACCACTTGGGGTGTTAGAATGGTTAAAAACAACTTTGAACAAAATCTGGAAATTTGCAGTCCGCGAGCCTCACTTTGGCTCTATTTTTCTCCCAATCCTTTGAGTGTTTGGGGAAGCCATCTATTGGGTTTTAAACTAGACTTGGCAAGGAACAAAACACAATTGGTTTCGTCGAATTTGGTTGAGTTTTGATACATCAAACACATGTTCAAAGTTTGGAAAACATTCTGTTTTCTGCAGAAAAACCAGCCATGAGCCCAACTTTGGAGCTGGTTTTTTCCTTCGTTTTAGATCCGTTTTCAGTGTGGTTTGTTGGGTTAGAAACTAGAGATACTAAGCTACAAAACCATTGCAAGTCTGCCCATTTTCGTTAATGTTTGGTCAGTCAAATTGCCTCACAATCTGGGATTTAAATTTGGAAAAAACAGGGGAAGTTGCAGGATTTTTTTTGAAGACGATGAACACTAACCGGAACAAGCCCACTCGCGGCTCTGGCAAGTGGCGGCGCTTGGTGGCTGTTCCGGCAGCCTCTAACACCATATTTTTAGTCCGTTCGACTCGATTTTTCGATCCGAGTCCGATGGTATATGTTTTGAGTCAATCTGAGGTGGTGCAAAGTATGGGATGTTGTGGGGCCCACGGGACCCAAATGGTAACTTTTGGATAACGGGTGCCGTTGGCCTTGTTTCGGTGTTGACAGGGCATAGGACATAGTTTTAGGTTATTTTGGACGAGATTTGGCCGCTTTGGACCCCGGGTTGGTCCACGAGGCATTTTCATCATTTTTACGCAAAATCTTTGAAATGCATAAGGTTGAGGTTAGTCTTAGGTGAAATAAAGTGAAGACTGCTCAATAATAATTTGGATTTGAATTTGTTCAGGAATTAGATCAAAAGTGTAGATTTGACAACTCCGAGAACTTCCGAAGGTTAATTTTGGTACTTTAGCTAGCTGGACTTGAGGTAGGGTTTCCTGATTTCCCGATGATTGGGCTATATCACTTTTAATCTTGGTGCTTATATATAGTACTATAAATATGAATATTATTGTTGCGTTGCTCGGTGAATATAATTTGATGTTATGTGAATATTATTATTGATGTTTCTATGTAGATATAATTTGACATTGGGTGAATATTATTATTCATGTGATTAAATCTGAAATATCATTGTTATTATCTGTGTTATTATTCAGCAGAGATAAATGATGTTTGCGCTGCATTACATATGCATCATAAAGACAATGGTGGTTGGGGTGTGTGTGTCGTTTGAGGTATATCTAAAGGGTGGGAGAAGGCCTTAGATATATCTAAGTAAATAAAATGTTGAATATATTCAGGTGACGGGAGCAGAGCTTGAATATATTGAGGTGATGGGAGCAAGACCTCTAATGAAAAGTGGAAGTTGAGAAATTCGTAAACAAAAGAAAAATGGGTTAAGGGACGGATGGACGCTAGTTCATATTTTAAGGTATTCGGAGCCACAGTGGTAAAACGCATGGTATGGGACATGCAGGCTTGTTGCCCTAGGATATGAATTAGTGGGATTAGAAGGGAGTGAGTTCATGGCATCACCATATATGCAAATTTATTTATCTGGTATGATTGCATAATTTGTATATCTTGTGTTGTTTGATACATGACACTTTGATTAACTGTGATAGCTGACCTTGAGGGGTTTGACGGTACTCTACTGGGCATTAGAATGCTCATACCCTAATAGATTGTGCAGGATTGAAGGCGAAGTATGAGGAAGCAGGTTTCAACCAAGCTACTAGGCTTTCGTTGTTGATTTGTGTAATTAATATTTGTAAGTAGTCAACCGTTTGTTAAAGATCTTAGTGTGTACTTAACTACGAGCTACTGCGACTCTGATTCTGTGATGTTAAGTAAATTTGTAGTATTTGTGGCTCTATTTCTCATCATATCATGGTTGTAGGATTTTATTCTTATGACTATGGTATGACTCACACCATGATTTGGGAATATTCATTATTTTCGAATTGGGTCGTGACAATGACACACATACTCCTCCAATGATGATATTGAAGAAATTTTTATCAAAGTATTACCAAAGTTCGCTCCGCAGGAGGAAAATGAAATATCAATATTATTTGTGTTGCATCTTCAAAGAATTCAAGTTTGTCGTCATGAGGGGGAGTAATTCTTCAGGGGGAGCATTCAACAATTTTCTACATAGAGGAAATATGGCACTGTACTTTTTCCCGTTTGACTAGGTTTTTGCTCCATCGAGTTTTAACGAGGTAGTATAAGCGCGTCCAACATCATATCAATGATCCAGAAGAATGGTGCACTCTTTTTCCCTTCGCTTAGGTTTTGTCCCACTGGGTTTTCTGAACAAGGTTTTTAATGAGGCAACTATGTCATTGTATGGTGGACATCCAAGGGGGAGTGTTGTAAATGCATGAGTTGGTGGATGACCACCATACCTCTTAGTATTCACCTTTTCTAATTCTATGTAACCTATACACTAAATAACATAGTTATGGGCTTATAATTTATGAGTTGTTAATCTCTTCTTATCATTATAAGCTTATAAATAAGAGGTCTTATCAAGATGAGACATACAAGTTGATTGAACAATTTCTATTGTCTTCCTTTCCTCGTCATTTCTCTCTACAAATTCTCTTAGTTATATAACAAAAATCAAATTATTTGAATTAGTTTTAGCCCAAGTTCATAATTTCTTAGCTATTAAGGTATGTCAAAATGACTCCTCACCGTTGGTAACTAGACTCCAAATAAATTTGATGACCGTGAAAGTTGGAAAGTGAAGCCAGACTTGCTTTAGTTGGAAATCACGGTTATTTATTGCAAGATTGCTGGATTTTTTCTACTACTAGGATATTTGTATTTATGGAAACAACGCTGGAAAAATATGAGTATTATTGTTCACTTAGTTAAGTGTTTTGCAAAAGGAACGATCAGGAGACATTTAGGAGCATTAATGAGCAAAGAGCCAAAAATCATCAACGCAACTGGCTGACAATCTTTTACCACTTGTGCATGATGAGGGATTAGTCCAAAATCGAAAATATCCGGGACTATTCATCATCACATTTTCTCCAATAAATACAAGAGTGCCTGGACTGGAACAAGGACACCCAACCAACCAACCAATCAAACAAAAACTCAATATAAACAATCAGTTCAGAACTGACCAAAGATCATACGATTTGGCAACAACCAAAAGCAAGCTAGCAATCTCTTTCAGGAAGCAATCCAGCTCAAAGAAAAGCTCAGACAACCAAAGGGAAAACATGATTTCTTTTGCAATCTAGACAAGGTATTCCAATCAGAACTCAAAGGAGATTAATTTCCCTTACAAATTTGGTTCTGCAAATTAGATAAAGCAAGCAGAAGTCAATTATTTAATCATATGAAAACCTCAACAAAATTTACAAAGATACCTTAATGTCTTAAAATTGTCTAGAAAGCTACCAGATCACTCAAAATCAGCCAGAACAGGTACCAACCTGCAGTTCTACTCACTTCTCTAGCCTCCACCTGGCTCAACTTGTTTATAGCTTTGCCAATCTCAACATTGGTATCGATTTCCAGCTAATCTCTATTAGTTCAAGTTGCTGACATGCAATTCTAGTGCAGAAACATCCAGTCCAGCCCAAAGAGACCCAGTCTAGCCCGATCTTAAATCATCGTTGCGATTGTATTTTTAAGCAAAAGTCAAAGTCTAAAACTCTAAGGCCTATCCAGAGTTAGCAATTCATTTTATGCTTTGTATTTCAGGCAGTTCTGCTTGGATTAGTTTGTTATATCTTTCATATATTCGTGTATTTTGCTTTACTTAACATTTTTATCTAGATAAATTGTGAAGTCCTCACCTGCCTGAGGCATAGAAAAGAACTCTCTTGAGAGGTTTCCCCACCCAAAATCATAATCATTTGTTTAAAGTCTATTACTTGGGGGCGCAAGTATATAATAAAGTCATTCAAATTTGTTAAGAGTTCTAATTGCTAACAATGACACACTCACATAAAAGAAAGTTGATTTTCGATATCATTAATCGTCAAAAGGTCAGTGAGGAATTTTACTTAACTTTCAACAAGCTCAAATATAAAAAGGTAAACAAAACCACTTTCCCATTTGACTAACATTTTAAATCTTTGTCTTTGTGTAATTCTTATTCTGAAACTTTTACAAATTTTTTCTTAATTTTTTTTAGTCAAATACACATTTTTCTTCGTGCCAGTATTATAGTCAAATTTGGTCTAATCTTACTAATGTTTTTTGTTTAAAACCTCCACCTTCTATAATTGAAATTAGTGATTGGATAATTTCGCATTGGAACCATATGTCACCTTCCTTTCTTGAATTTGTTTTTACGGTTTGTAGGAAAATTTGGCAACAATGTAATGATTTTGTAAGCTTTACGGAATCATGGGAGCAAATAATTGGATGCCAATGACAAAGCGACACATGTATGAAAAAAACAGTCCAGCAATCCAAATTTCACCTTCTATAATTGAAATTAGTGATTGGATAATTTCGCATTAGAACCATATGTCACCTTCCTTTCTTGAATTTTTTTTTACGGTTTGTAGGACAATTTTGCAACAATGTAATGATTTTGTAAGCTTTACGGAATCGTGGGAGCAAATAATTGGATGCCAATAACAAAGCGACACATGTACGGAAAAAACAATCCAACAATCCAAATTGCACTTGCAGGAGAAGATGAGGAGCATCTATTCAAGCATTTAATGAAGGCAGTTGAGATTATTGCCCCAAAGCTGGTAGAGGTCTCTTCCTCTGCCCCAAAACTGCCCCAATTCTGGGCAGGCAGTTGAGATTGAGCCCAAACCGCCCACGAAAGCCTTGCAAGGCCTTCTGCTAGGCATAAGCCCATGGAGAAGTTAGTCCAGTATGAGCCCTGATGCCTGTAAGGCCATCTCTAGGTGCGGAGGGCTATATTTAGTCCCGTACTACATTTAGCCCTCTAATAAATGATTTTATAAAAAATAGTGTCAAGCTACATTTTAACTGTCTTCAGCAACAAAGATGAAGGATAGTTTGTAAAAGAATGAAGAGAGTGTGAGAAATTATGTAAAAGAATGAAATTGAGGAAGGATAATATGTAAAATGATGAAGAAGTACGTATTTATACAAAAAAAAATTAGGAATAAAAAATATCTTTTTTTTTTTTTTTTCCAGATTTAAAAATAAATATAGCTAGCTGATGTCAATTGGGCCCATCCAATTATTTAGCCTGGGTTGGGCAAAGGGCCACATGTGGCCTGATTTTTAGGAATGGCCCTTTGTGTAGCCCATTGGAGATGAGTTTGGGGGATTTTGGGTTATATTTGAGGATATATGAAATTCTATAGTGAGGGTGCCATATATGGACCTCTCATGTGGACCTTTCTATTAGACACATGATCATTCCATTAAATTTAAGTGAAGCTACTATTCAGATGAATCATGTGGCTAGTATGAAGGTTCACATCTATAGTCCATATATTGCACCCTCACCACTTGGAGATGGCCTAAGGTTTTGGCTTAGGCTAGACAAGACAAGGCTTGAGAGGATAAGCCTAACATGAATTATCCTTAGGCAACACGCCTAAGGATATATATATATATAATTAACTCTTATAATGTTTAAAGACATGTTTCGTAAAATTTTCATCTTTCATTCTTACTTTTTTTCCAGCTAAAAGATAGAGAAAATATATGAGAAGAAGAATGGATGAGAGACCAAGATGAAAGTAATACAAGAGATGGAGAAATTACTGGATGAGTTTCCTGGTTGACCATATAAATTAGCATTAAAGTTGCTTTTTAGGGCTCACGATTATAAGATGCTGGTTCATGTGTGGTTTGCGTCATCGTTTGTTATGGCATATTTGAAAGAAATCTCCGGATCCTATGTCTAAGGTAATTACATAGAAAAGGAAAAGAATTGCTGTCCAAGTAAGATAACTACACAACGTTAACTTCAATCTAAAGTCTTCCTTCAATTAAGCCTTAATTTCTAACAAAATGTTTTGTGCCGCAGTGTGTGCAGTGAGACTAGCATAAGAGAAATGAAAGAGAGTGGGTGAAATAAAAGCTTGGAAAAGCTATTTGAAATGGTAATTTTAGTTGTCATTTTTGGGTACCGTACGCATTTTGTCTCCCACCCTTCTCCTTTATTTCTCTATCTTTTCTCCCATATATTTCCTCTCTATCTTTCATTTTAAAATGAAAAAAAATAAAAAGGATGCCAAATGACAATGAGCCTTAAGAGTTCTGAAAGAGAGTTTCCACCAAAAAATCGAAGGTATCGATATTGCCCAAAACCAAAAGCCAAAAGACGCCCCTAGATTTCTATTGGAATAATGGAACCCACAATCCAAATTTGATATGAAAAATATTATGTGATTGGAAGTAATCAATTATTTGCATAAAAGCTGGGAACATATTGTGGCGCCTGTATTGAACGTGCAGGCCTGTTTGCTGAAGACTTTTTGACGACGGATTCCAAGTTCCAATATTAAACACTACACTTTGCATTATTATTTTTATTTTCAATTCGAAACGTCTTAGTTGCATGATGAGAAAGTCAATGTCCTTAATCCAATTGTCTTAAATTGTTTATGATGAATTATTACCAATTTGTTCACTGTTCTCTGTCTTTGGATGACCTAATGTTCAACAATTATTGACTTAGGTCAAAAATAAAATAAGGCGATTGCTAAACCATCCATATGGAGTTCTAAAATAGTTTTGGTCACGTCTCGACAAACTTCACTATCATGTTTTCTAATGTTTAGCCAGAAAGCATCCTTATCCTTCAAAATCATCACTATCATTCCACTACCGTGGCAACCACTATTTTGTTATAATTTATCGAATTATAGGAGTTAATCTTTGGTTTCCCAAATACACACGAACATACCGTCTATAGACTAGTTAGGCTTCATTATATCGACAAGGCTTACGTGCATATCCTCTTTAACAACCCAATCGACAAAATATTTGCCATACAACCTTATCTATGAGGAAATTATATGGATAAATAGAACTATATGTAGGAAAAGAAACACGTGAGATAAATATTGTACCCATTTTGGTTTATTATAGCAACTTGGATGCTATATGCCATCCTCGATTCTTCAGATTTTATCGAGTAGTAATGCAGAAATATAAAGTATTTTGTCATTTCATATTTGCCTTGTCATCCGTGTTTGTCCTTGCGCGGAAAAAAAAAAGAGTACATTACTTTTGCCTATTCAACGCAGGAGCAGAAATTCAACGCGCAAATTTTAGCATATGCATGTGCATCCAAAATATTCTTCAAAATCCTTGTTCTCATACTTTATTTTTGCGTAGTCATATGGCTGCCTTTGACCTTTCTCGCACTCCAGCTATTTTTTTCACGTACTCCAGCCCATCTCTCCCCCATCTCTCCCTCTATAAATACTTTCCTAAACTCCTTATCCATTTCCACAAACACAAACCTCTTCTTTTCATCAACTCAACTATCCACTATTATTCAGACTATATATATATAATTGAGAAGTTGAGATGAAGATCATTGAGTATTCATTTCTGGCCTTCTTCTTGCTTCTTCCTCTTGTACTGGCTGACCTGCGGGTTGGTTTCTACAATGCTACCTGCCCACAAGCTGAATCAATAATACAAAAAGTCGTGCAAAAACAGTTCGCAACTGATTCATCCATAACTGGCGGTTTGCTTCGCATGCATTTTCATGACTGCTTTGTCAGAGTACGCTACTTTAATTCTTATATATGGTTAAGTTGATATATATAATATGTGTGTGTGTGTGTATAATTAATGAGTTAATTTAATGAGCTTTATATGTATTGCAGGGATGTGATGCCTCCATACTTATAGATTCGACACCGAAGAAGCCATCTGAAAAATCGGCAGGACCAAACTTGACTGTGCGAGGATTTGAGCTTATTGACGAGGCCAAGAAAAGCCTAGAGGCAGCATGCCCTTCAACTGTATCCTGTGCAGATATCATAACCCTCGCAACCCGAGATTCAGTTGTTCTTGCGGGAGGGCAAAGCTACGCTGCTCCCACCGGAAGGCGCGATGGCCTTGTTTCAAATCCTGACGACGTTAACTTGCCCGGTCCAACGTTCTCCGTGTCTGAGGCGTTGCAGTCTTTCACAGCCAAAGGGTTGACCCTAAATGACATGGTCACTCTTTTGGGTGCACACACGGTTGGTTTAGTGCACTGTAATTTTTTCGAAGATAGGCTTTCAGATTTTCAAGGCACAGGGTCTCCTGATCCTTCTATGGATCCAGCTTTGGTTGCCAAGCTGAGCAAACTTTGTGCAGCTGGCAAAAACCCAACAACATTTCTGGACCAAAATACATCTTCTACTTTTGATAACCAGTACTACAATCAGCTTCTTTTGAAGAGAGGTATCTTGCAGATCGACCAGGAGCTTGCTTCAGATAACTCTACGACTGGTATTGTTTCTGGATTTGCATCAAATGGTGTGAGATTCAGTCAGAGCTTTGCAACTGCTATATTAAAGATGGGGAGTCTCCAGGTTCTTGTTGGAAATGCAGGAGAAATTAGGAAAAATTGTAGAGTTTTTAATCCCAAGTAAAAGAACTAATTGTTTAGAGTCTTCTAATAAATTTAGATATTAATTATTGTGATGATAATTTTTATGTAATAAAGCCTTACTTATCAAGTCGTTGAGTACATAGTTTGTTAAATTGCTGAAACGTACTAAAGGTGGCAATCATATATGAGGTGTTAGGAATGGATAAGCAAATCTCTAAATATGAAATCAGAGCATGGAGACTAGAACTAGTGGCAACCATGTATTAATTAATTTGTGGACAAAACGTATTACTATCCAATGATAATAAAAAAAGATTCCGTTGTTCTCTCTCTCTCTCTCTCTCTCTCTTTCTCTCTCCGTGGACACTTTTGAGGGTCCTCTACGATTTTTTT
>NW_018923218.1:22915-46687 GCF_002207925.1 Prunus avium | reverse complement strand
TCCATTCATCCAAATTAGGCCTTAACATGCTTGAATTGCATGAATTATGCTCTCTTGCTCTATTTGCCTACAAAACACACAAAGGGAGGCAAATAACTTAGAAATCTAAGAAACTAAGCAAAAGAAGTAAGTAAATAGGGCATGTATATGTATGAAATTATGAGCTTAACACCAAACAAATGGAAAGCTTCAAGTTTCCAAGACTCTAATCACAAGCCAATTACACCAGAAAGAAGAATGAAAATGATGTCAAATAAGGTTATGCCAAAAACAGCTAAAATTTTGACTAAAACATTTCATGAAGAAAATTTGCCAATTAAAAAAGTTCCTTCAATCCTTGGTGGCCCGCATATTGGTTTTAACAATAGAGATTGTTATAACCACTTGAGAAATGTTCGATATAGACAATTGGATGGAGGTGATGCAGAATCAGTCCTTACTTACTTTAGGAAGAAGCAAGTTGAGAATCTTCAATTTTTTATGCCATTCAGTGTGATGGAAATGGAAGGGCAACTAATTTATTTTGGGTGGATGCTCGATGTCATGCATGGCATCCCACTATTTTGGAGATGTAGTCACATTTGACACAACCTATAGGACAAACAAGTATGATATGCCATTTGTACCATTCACAGGAGTAAACCACCATTTGCAATCAATACAATTTGGATGTGCACTTTTACAAGATGAGACAGAGGTAACATTTGTGTGGTTGTTTGAGACATGGCTTGAACAATGGGAGGATGTCATCCAGTTTCCATTATTACTGATCAAGACCTGGCAATGAAAGGAGCAATTACCAAGATTTTTCCAAACACTCGCCATCGGTTACGCCTCTGGCATATTAAAAATCAATGAATGGACTATGCAATGAACTTGTGTGTAAAACATGTTATTCTAATTAATGAAATTAATCACTTCATTACAGTGAATAAACAATTTTTGTTTTTCATACACATATTACAACCAATGTTACATGTACAAATTCACAGTACGTAGACCAATGAACTCTTCCTCATTGTTGAGGCCCAAAAAATCCAGGGCTGGGTCCAAATAAATTTATGGCCCAGTGCGATACCTTACTAAGAAGAAATCCGGTGTGGGCAAGTGAAAGTTCATCATACACACTCGCACGAGTCATGATCCACATGCCATGCCAAATAAATATGTAATCTGTCACGTTAAGAGTTGAAATGAGCCTATAAAATGCACTGGCTCTATGAACCCAAGCTAATTATCCCATCAAGCATCATAGCCTTTGACCACGAGCACACCAATCGACATGCCATACCAAGCGGAAAACCATTATTTTGCACATAGCCACGCTACAAGCTTAAGTGGGCTCAAGCCACACAAATGCCCGGGGCTTGCTGAGTGGGTTGTGGTATGGATGGTTACAAGTATTCACGAGACGCATTGATGGGCCAAGAAGTGGAAGTTTTGGGCTGCTTGGGAGCCCCAAAACTCGAACCCATTTCTTGAGCCCAAATATGTGGGTAAGCACGAAAGAGAGAAAAGGGTAGCCCATTACCTTAGAAAATTGGCCCATCACCTTAGTAAAAATAGTCCATCACTTTAGAAAGTTGGCCCATCCTCTTAATAGACTAGCCCATCACTTTAAGGAATTACCCAAGTGACTTAGAAAATATTTGAAAGTCTCTAGCACATGGCTAGAGACTTTACCACGACAGAAAAACCAAGGGATACTTGCATGTGCAGGCTCCTAGGAGCCTCCAGCACATGGCCAAAAACAAACCAAAGACAGACCATTCGAAAAACCACAGGACATTTGCGTGTGCTGGTTGCTAGGAGAAAAGCACCCTTCAGACCAACGATGTTACCCATTTCTTTCTCCTACCAGCTCTTGCCATGAAATAAGGGAGGAAAGAAGAAGAGATGGTAGCCTAAGATAGGAGATTGCCATTGGAACAGCCGCGGGAAGGCTCTAGAGCTCCCAAAAATCTTGTCTCTTTGTGTTTGTCCGTTATGTTCGAAATCAGGCATATTAAAAATATTAAATGAGATCCTCAAAGTTTAAATAGTTGGAAATTAAATTTTGATGGATCAATTCTTTCTTGTGGCAAAGCTTCTGGTGGTTTTGTTATTCGAGATTCCACTGGGTATGCTAGGGTTACTAGTTCAATTCCTTTAGGTTTTACTTCAGTTCTAGAAAGTTGAAGCAACTAGTTTGAAGTGTGGGTTGTTATGGGCACAACGAATGGTAATTAAAGTTGTACAAATTGAAGAAGATTCCAGATTTTAATCAAAGTGTTCCGTCACATATGAGAGATATTAAGGGATTAATGCAAAGCTTTTAGATTCTCCAAGCTTTTAGACACATCTATCAGGAAGTTAACATGGTGGCTGACGATCTAGCAACAATTGGTCATGTTACCAAACAAAAACAAAATGTAAACTTTCCCTTTAAAACTCATGTATGATAGGGATCCTTAGAGGATCCTCTTTGTAATTTTATTTCTCGTTTTTAAATAATAATAATAACAAATACGGAGGAGATGCAAATTTTAAGTTTTTACCAATGGATCAAATCAAAGGTTCATATTTTAAAATAAAAAATATACTATGAAGACCAAATTTTTGTATCACATTTGAGTACCACATGATGTAGGGATATCATTGCATGCCTACATGCCATGTAAGTTACGGTGCATTTAGATGAGGGAAAAAAACTTGGGATTTTGACAGAAGTCAGAATTTGTAAATTGACATGAACCAATTCCCGTATTTGAATAAAAAAAAACATAGAAATTTAGAAATTCCGCATGGGAAAAAATATGAAATTTGGAGATCATAAATCCCAACTTTAAATTATATCTATAAGTCGTTATTTTTAAAATCCCAAGAGAGGTTGAGTTTTTAAAATAGATAACTTTACAAATAAAGGTTAAATTCTGTGTTTTAAATCCGTCACCAAAACAAGAAACTTTACAAATTCTAGAACATTAATTTCCATCATTTTAAATTCCGTCATTTATGAAATCCTTTGTACTTTTAAATTTCCTCATCCAAACGCACGGTTAATGAATCAATCTCTTTAGAAGCTAGTTAGTTCACATCACTTGTGGTGTTCAAATACGGTACAAAAATGTGATTTCCACAGAGAGAGAGAGAGAGAGAGAGAGAGAGAGAGAGAGAGAGAGAGAGCCGAGGCATCTCTTAAACTAGAGGCAGCAAGGCAATCAAGGAAATTTAAAGGGAAAGAAATGAAACAAAACTTGAAAAACAAAACTAAAAAGAAGCTGAAAAATAGTAGCAAAGGAATATGCAAGGAGGGTAGGGGAATAAAATTAACACACTCTTGAATACATTTTGAACTGATTAATAATCCTGGTAGAAAGGAGGGCAAAGTTCCTACAAGAAAATCACTATACAAGATTTTGTATATTGGATACAACTCCCTTGACCGCTACCAGCCTTGTAATTACAGCTTTAACCTACAAGAGACCCCATTATAATAGATACAACTTCAAAACTTTATTTAACTTCTGACCAAATTTCTCTTATTTTTCTCTTCATATACAAATCCCATGCCCAATTGAACTCGTATCCAAATGCTTTATTTTTTTATTTCCAAGATTTATCGAGCGCCGCTCCATGGAACTTAATATGGGATGCATTCTTTGCTCTTCTTGAGCGCCAATCCTTCAAACTGAAGATTGAGACTTCAACTGCTCATAGTGGCTCTTAGCACGTTGAATGGCCTCCTGAAGTTCTACATACATCTTCACAGATGACTCTGCAAAGATGTTCAACTTACCACAAAACCCTGCCAAGCTTATTTGAAAATGGTCAAAACCTGAAACCCAGTCTTGAGAAACTTCATCTCTCAACATGTTAACTGCAGAATCACTACCATTATCATGTTTCCAGGATGTTAAATCTGATTGGTTAGCATCCTTCCCTTCTTTCTTTTCTTGTTGTGGTAAAAAACTGGAAGTTTCAGCTGCTAAACTCTTTATAGAATCTACCAGTTCCTTGGCAGGCGGCTTCTCAAGCTTCTCAAGCTTCTCCAACCAGAGACCACAGGTGACATATATTGGAGGGCCCCAGTACCGAAAGGGGATTTCTTGTGGCCTCCTTTTCTTTTTGGAAGCCTTCTGTGGAAAAGAGACACATTTTAAAAGCCAGCCATCTATAGACTTCAGATAAGACTTTTGAGCACCAAACCACTTCATAAAACTTGACGATAGAGAGCTGAGTTCATCTTCAAGAAGGATGGTAATCTGACGACGTGATTCTGACTGTACAGAGAATTTGGTGTTGCCATTGTTGTAAGCTATCGAGATTATGTGAAACTGAAGCTTGTGACATTCAAGCATCACCTCCCACATCCGACTTAACCTACAATTTTGTACAAAGAACAGAGCAAATGAAGCCCAAAAGTGAAGCACAAAAGTGAAGCACTCATAATAATCACATCAAGGATATATGTCCACATTTAACTTAAAAAGTATTAAATTCTTCCATCAGAGTACTACACATAATTATCACTAATTCTTTTTCAATCAATCACTTACAATTACATATACTTTTCTCAACTCACAAATCTTTTTTTTGGGTCGAAATTCTCAACTCACCAAATTTTATTTATTTATTTGTCGAAATTCTCAACTCACTAGTTCAATTACTCGAGATATATGTCTACATTTAACTAAAACGTATTTTATTATAGAGACTAACTATAAGCGGTAATTATAACTCAATGCAAAGTGTTTTGCCTGACCTGTTATATTTTCGTCATAAATACATTATTTTACGATGTTTACATATTTAATTGCTGCATTATGGATTGATTTAGCACTTCCTAAAGTTTCACCGCAAACGTACTTATGGATTTTTTTATGAGTTATGATTGTATAATAATATTATGTAAAATTGAACCAACAATTTAGACTAACGTAAATGTGCCGTAATATGTGCATGTGGAAAATGAAACACACTAAGGGTCTCAATCTTACACATAGACATGATTATCCCACCAAAGTCATGTGAATCTCATTTGTTCGCTCTCCAGTTGAAATATCCCATTGTTTAATGTTCCCACAGCATTTCACCAAACATCTAATCTGGATCAAATAGTTAAAGGGCCGGCTTGGTAACACTATTGTTTTTAGTTTTTATTTTTCAGTAAAAGATAGAGAAGAAATGCACCGGAGAAAAGGATGAGAAAGAAGGAAGGAGGAAGGGGGAGGGAAGGGATGGATGAGGGGAAAATGCACACAGAACAATAGCGCCTATATGAAAACTGAAAACAGAAACCTAAAGCAATTCCAAATAGTTTTCCCATCCTATGTCACGTTCAACTTAATTTGTATGGGTTCTTAAGAACAGCCATGAGAAAAGGAAAAAAAAGAAGAATTAATTGACATAAAAATTCTCTTCTTTTTTGCATCTAGTTTTACATAAATATACCCAATTCCAAGTTTCATTGGCTTCCAAAATTGAGTTTCTAGGACGTATAATAAAGCACTAGCAAATAGGAACATACAAAATACATACCCCTCAATCAACTCTTCAAGTTGTGGCTGGAGCTCATTGTCTCGTAAGTCCTCAATCCTCTTTGATATAGAGTGAATTCTGTGAATAGCAACTCTGATCCTAGAATGCAGATCCTTGACAACAGCACGAGTTTTATCAATTTTTTGAGAAGTTTCTCCTTTTGATTCTAGTTCCCTTAAAATCTTACACTTTACGTCGTAATCCCTTCTAACCATCTCACTAGCCTGAAAAAACAGTTGTACACATTCATATAAATTAACATAAGTACCCATATACTCTTTATATAATGCTAGATCAACTTACAACCTAAGATTTTAAGGTGAGAAATCTGAGGGTTTACAAAAAGTGATGCAGATATGTTTTTTAGTTTCAGATCAGAAATGCCAACACCATAAAAACAAGTTCCACATCCTTCTGCATATCTGAAATTTCCGATTTCTTTTTTTTTTCAACAGTTGGCAGTAAAAGTACAAAAGGTAGAGACTGACATCTTGACACTACGCACATTATGAGTAGGCATCAATCTATAAGGGCATCAAAACAACAAGCACAAAGGGGAAGCCCAAATAGCTTAGTTTCTACAGTAATTCTAGTTATAACATGATTTTTCAGTAACATTCCCATTGACTATATCACATCAATGTTTTGCTTCTAAGCTATCAAATTTCCTTTTTTGTCTTTCCCTCCTCCCCCAACCCCCCCTCCCAAGTTGCTGGGTAAGTTAGAAGTGCCTAATGCCAGAAATGTGTAGTTGTAAAATGGGTGAGTACATCTCCACACTCAGCATGTGGAAGTATACTAAATAAAGGGCTGAACTTTCATTTTTGTAACAATGAATGACTTCATGGTTCAATAGCATATCCAGTTATAGATTACCTCGTTCCACTAAATTTGATCCCTATGACGAGTTTGAACATGAAGAGAAGCAGGAACATAAATGAAATGAAGACTCCATGAAATTCTAAATAATAAGATGGTTAAACTAATCTCAGTAATGAAATTGCCATAAAGCATATTTATGCATCTATTTCGTGATCATTTTTTATAACAATTTTAGTGAAAAAAACCATAACAATACCATCAACCATAGAACAGTAAATTCGATGACGACAATGATGATTACAAATGCCATTACTACTGTTATTAATCGACAGTACCTTGACCTCAATGACGAGTTTGAACATGAAGAGAAGCAGGAACATAAATGAAATGAAGACTCCATGAAATTCTAAATAATAAGATGGTTAAAATAATCTCAGTAATGAAATTGCCATAAAGCATATTTATGCATCTATTTCGTGATAATTTTTTATAACAATTTTAGTGAAAAAAAACCATAACAATACCATCAACCATAGAACAGTAAATTCGATGACGACAATGATGATTACAAATGCCATTACTACTGTTATTAATGGACAGTACCTTGACCTCGTCATAAAGCTTCCTCTCCCATGCATATAATCTATCCAAGGTTGAGGCATGACTGCCTGAATTCATGCAGAAGTTATCAAAGAGGTTACCAGTAAGATCCTCAATATCATCTCTTGAGTTTGCCCCTAAAGGATTCCTCGATGAAGAGGACCGAGATGATGTCGTCCTGTGCCAAGTTAAGTACTTCACAGCAGTTTGAGGAGGCTCTAAGTGGAATTAAGGAAAGAATTAGTACCGAAATCAAGATACCAATATCAAGAGTTACCTTAAATGATTTCACAAGATATTAGTATGCATACAATTTTGTTCTCCTAGATACATCTTTTACCTAAAATGTTCCCATACACACGCATGCAGGCGCTCAAACATTTCAATAATAGAAACCTCTAAGTTCGCCACAATTTGCTTCTTAAATAAAACTTTTGGTGGTTTACTCTTCTCTAATCTAAACATGCCAGTTTTTAGTTGTACAAGACTAGTTTTCCTGAAAAGCACGGCCAACTTGTGCATGGCACTCTGCCTAGTTGCTAGACTTGATAAACATGAACACGTATGAACTGGATAAACTAGTTTTGTACTTACTTAACATAGAATTTTCATACCACTCAAATAGAAGTGAAATGAAATACTTTCACAAGCTAGTTAAAAACCCTTGCAAACACATAGCACGAGGTTCTACAAATTGCAATAATTTAAACACAAAAAAAAAACAAAACAGAACAGGACACACATCAATCACATTGTTCTTTATATCTATTCAACTGCATAATTACATCTTTGCACTGAAAATTACAATTTGCCAAAACAGTTATCGAGAATACCATGTAGCATAGACTTATGGATATAAATAACAGAATTATGCATCATCCATAGTTATTTTTTTGAAAAGACACATAACAGAACCATTCTCGCACTAAACCCATGTTGGTTAAAAACCAATGTCTGTGTCATGCATTTGTGACATGAAAAATAAAATGAGAAGCTTAAAGAACAAGACCTACCTTCCTGAACTTGACTTGGGTCTTCACCACAGGAGAAACAAGCCTTCAGGAATGTAGATGAAATTGATCCACCTGCTACAGTAGAAATCCTAGTGTTCATAACTTTCACCAAAAGAAAACAAACTTCCAATGGTCTATAGTAATAGGAAATTATTTCAAAATATTTTAGAATATCCATTCTTTTTTCAATCTTATATGTGCCGTGATTTAAATCTATGAGCTCCACTAAAGCAGGAGATGTTTACTGGAGTGTTCATAACATTCCAGAAACTCTTGATTGTACTTTATTCACAGAATAAATCATCCTTGGATAATTAAAACAAGCTTAAATAGTTCCACTAAAATACTAGAGAGAGATAGATCTTACTTTCTTTTGCCGGAAATAGCGGACGGAAATGAAACTTATTTGCTTCAAGCATTCTGGGAATTTCTTTACCGGACTCGAAAGCTTTTATAAAGAGAACTTCAATATCTTTCATGCTTGAAAAAAAATCTTTTGGGGCAACCTTACTTTCAATACAATCTTCTTTAACTGGTGTTCTATTTGAGTCAGTTTCAACTGCAAATACTGAGGATGTGGCTCTTAATGGTGACAAATCAGGAGAGTTACTTTTCTCCCCATTCAGTAACTCAGTTTCTGAAGTTACACTTTCTGCAGAAGGCATTGTGGGTGAAGCGCTAGCTTCAACATGATCATGTACTCTATTAAGGTTTTCAAAACTTCTAACTAGAGTATCTGTAGCAGGCTCATCAAATTCATCTTCAGAATCTTCAGATTCTTCCCTCCCTAAAAAAGAAACCTTCTCTTCTTCATCTTCCAGCTCAGGAATTCCCTCCTCTTCCCTAAGTCTTCTCATATCATCATTATTTTCAAACACCTGGTTCACTCCCTTCCCTTCTTGAAAAGAAAACTGATGGTCAATTGGGTGAAAGAAATCGAAGTAATCCCATGGTGGAGTTTGAGGTGGGTGTGAAGAAGCTTCAAATGGTGATACTTCAGGTTTTTCAGCGGAGCGAGGCGTGGTATTCTGTGGGGTGCTCGAGGAGGTTACTGTTGCAGTAACAGGCGTAGGAGGTTTTTCTTCTACCTTCTTAGAAAAGCTACCCCTGAATTTCATATGATGTACGTGAAATCGGGTAGAATTTGGAGGAGATGGAGATGGAGAAAAAGTTTCAGCTGCATCAATGCGTTGTGACACAGATGGAGAAGAAAAAGAGAAGTGAGAAAGGGACTTCTCAGTTTGAACAAGAGGCTCTGGCGTTGCATTAGTGGAAGTGTACAAGGAAGACTCAATGGGAGCACCAGGATCGACAAATTTCCTAAGAGCGGTTCCCGTATTCTTTAGTGATTGAATATACATAAGATGAGCTGCTGCTAGTGAGCACCTTCCATCAAGTGCCTGCTTAACATATTTCTTCCTTTCTCGACATAGCTGTAGGGCCTTATCTTCCTCTACTTTAGAGTTTGCAGCCCCCATATCAGCAGATCTGGCCTAAATTCCTCTAATTACATCAACAGGACATAAGATTCCTCCTGAAACTCAATTTAATAGAGTTATCAAAAAATGCGAAATACATGCAATGCTGAGAATTCTTCAAGAAAACAAAATCGTTTGAAACACATACTAGCACAAGATGTAAATTATGTTCATTTAGTAGCACCCCTTAAATCAAAGAGAATAAAAGAAATTTAAAGATAGATAAACAAAAGCATGCCCACCCCCGCCTTCTTTTTGTGAAAGAAATGCAAATTTATTACGGAATTCCTAGCCAACAGGAAAAACTAACAAAAGAAAACTGAGGGACAGAGTACAACATAAGAGAAATCAGCTTCTACATATCCAACTCAGGAAACGATCACATAGTCAAAATTACAACCCTTACCGAAAAAGAGAAAAAAACCTCTGGAGACATTATAGATTATAAGTATATGAAGTAATCAAGAAAATTCCACATGCCAACCTCAATGAATAGAAACACATGTAAGAGATAAGCTAAAGAAATGGGGCAACATCACCAACACCAGCTATAACAACAGCAAGAGAAGGAAATATTGGTTCAAGCTCGAGTTAATCGAGACAATGGATGTGGAGATAACAGAAGTTATAAAACCCTTAAGCAATTTCTCTTTCCCTCGTTAACCAGAGTATCCAAAAGGGACGGAATCTCTGCATATTCAAAAACACTTAACAAAAGCCAAGCAAAGCAAATGAATTGGCCCATTAAAAGATATGGAGGTTTGAAATTCCCATGTAAATAACTTCTCACATCTCAAAACCAATCCCAAAGACCAACTCCGTTAGTTCTAAGTCACTACTAACCTTGATTTTTCTTTATCTGAATTCAAGCGGAAAACCCACCAGAAGAGAGAGCTCAGAAGAAACCCCAATTGAGAGATTCAATTTTTGCAACAAAGTAGATCAAATTGAAGGCCTTGGTCCTGGAGTTTGTAAAACGCAATCACAGCCTCTGCAGTTGAACACACACAGAAACAATTAGACTATTAAAACCAAACAGCCAAAGTCAAACAAACGAAGCAATATTCATAACTATAAGACACACACACAAAACAACCCATCTCAGTCTCACAAACCAACAATCGAAGAAATCAGAAACGAAGAACTGAACCCAAATTCAGTACCCACGAGAAAGAAGAAGCAGAATTGTACAAGAGCAGTGAAAACCAAAACTAAGCATAGACAAAAAAAAAAAGAGTAGAGGAGGAATTTTGAGTGTACCTGAGAATTGAAGTGACGCAGAGGGCGTCGAATGATAGCTTGGATTTCAGAGCACAACAGAGACGTGTGAGAGCAGAGTGTATGAGTTTCAGAGAAAATAAATAAAATTCAGAGAATTCCTTTTTTTCCTTCTTTTAGTAATTAATATTTAAGAGGCAGAGCGAGTGAAAAAGAGAGAGAGAGAAAGAGAAAAAAAAAATAGAAAGATAATAAAAAGTGTTTTTCAGAAAGAGAAGTCCAGAAAAACGAATCTGCCGCCGCTGCTGCCTCCATGCAAAAGGGATTACACAAAGACAACAGATCAGTGTGGATTGTGGACCCCACTTACTACCCTTAACATTTTTTTTTAGTTTTTAAATATTTATTTATTTAATTATATAAAACCTTCCTATGAGATCTGGACCTGGCGTTCCAAAAGAAAACAAGTCATTAAAAATAAACCTAATCAGCAGATGCGCGTTGCGTGAGACCTACCTCGCTGCTTGGTGTCACTCTTATCCTACGTGTATCTCTGTCAGCGCTATCAAATGAATACAACTTCCTTTACAACAAAAGGCTGACACACACTAAAGTAAGGAAATTTTGGTTTTTTTAAAAAATACAGACAAGATTTTAAATGAATCTAATTTACAAAATTCGGTGCCGTGACCAATTTAGTCTAAGAGAAGTAATGGGTGGGAGCAAAATACCATTGCACCCATTTTCACATTTGTGTTTAGGTTTTTTTTATTTTATTTATAGTATTCTCTAAGGAGGGGGAATTATATTTGGTTGTCTCAAGATTATCTCCTACATGAATCGAATACGGGTATATTTGAGTGAGGGAGAGAGATTGGCCACTTTTCCACTGTGGTGCCACCTGTGTGCATTTGTATTTATGTTGATAGATGGAGATTTGGTGAAAACTATATTGGGGATAATTAATGGTATTAATATTGGTGATAGTGTCATAATATTTGGGTTATTTTGTTGATATTTTTATTATGAAAAGTATTTTGAATACTTCTCAGAGATCGGCGATTATTTTGAATACTTGAGAATCAAGATCGAATCTTTTGAATACTTGGGATGCAATGAGGAGGAAAGATCATGATCACGACTTGATCACCAAGTAAGTTGACTCCCCTCTACAAATAAGAGGAGCTACAACGTTGACATCTCTCTCTTAAAACAATGACTCAAAACACAACGTTCCTCAGTCAAAATTCTAATCTACAATTAAAAATTATATAATGAATGAATAAATAAAAACGTTAGAAACTAACAAAAGATAATTAAAAAACCCTCTTTCGAACAACAAAAAAATAAAAAGAAACCACCAGCACTCCAACCCCTCCTTCCCCAACCTCCCTATCCGCAAAACAAAAATCTCGATTAGTTGAGCAGTGATGATTAACAGAGAGAGGGAGAGGAAGAACGCAGAGGGGAGAGAGAGAGAGAGTAGAGAGCAGAGGGGAGAGAGAACAGAGGGAGACGGAGGGGAGGAGGAGGGATAGCTGTAGGTTTTTTATTATTATAAAGTTTTAATATTTTTTTTCTCTAAAATACTTATATGTTTTTTAAACCCACGTATCGTTATCTTATTGGATATGTGGAGTCCACATATGTGACATGTAATCAATTTGCCACAAAATTCGAACTTCGGGTGTGACATTGCTATTCTTTTTCCTTCGTGGTGGTAATTGAACACATCGCTACTATTTCAAGTGATGTTTGTACACTTCTCCCAAATCAATATATCAACCATTACACTTGTATTTTGAGAATCATTATCGGGAAATTAAATTCGTACGTGCTCTCTCTTATAAAAGAACAATTTTACTGTAACATATAATCACTATTAAGGACAAAAGTCAATTAAAAAATAATTAATTTGCTCTATGCCGGACATAAATTCCCCGATGACTAATAAAGATTTTTGTGTCCTGAAAATTAAGAACATAATGTCAACCGAGTCTTTCAACACACCATTGTAGTGTGAGCTAAAAAGCATCCAATATCGAAGTCAGATTTAGAGTATGAAAATGCAGAAGTAAGGTTCTTAGAGCATCCACAGTGGGGATGTGTAAATTCGGGGGTGTAAAGTCACTTTTACATTCCCTTAACACCTTCGGATGATGTAAATGTGATTTTTGCTCCAATGGAAAATATGTAAATATAAAGATGTATATTTGATTTTCAAAAAAAAAAAAAAAACCACCAGCACTCCAACCCCTCCAACCCCTCCTTCCCCAGCCTCCCTATCCGCAAAACAAAAATCTCGATTAGTTGAGCAGTGATGATTAACAGAGAGAGGGAAAGGAAGAACGCAGAGGGGAGAGAGAGAGAGAGTAGAGAGCAAAGGGGAGAGAGAACAGAGGGAGACGGTGGGGAGGTGGAGGGATAGCTGCAGATTTTTTATTATTATAAAGTTTTAATCTTTTTTTTTTCTCTAAAATACTTATTTTTTTTTTAAACCCATGTGTCGTTATCTTATTGGATATGTGGAGTCCACATATGTGTCATGTAAGCAATTTAATAGAAAATTGAACAGCAGGACCAACTTGATGTACGAAAAGTAACCTTAAGGATCATTAATGTCACAAAAAAACTTTAAGGACAAAAGGTGATAATGTAAATGTGAAGTCACTTTTACATTCCCTTTACACCTTCGGATGATGTAAATGTGATTTTTGCTCCAATGGGAAATATGTAAATATAAAGATGTATATTTGATTTTCTTGTGTTAATTCGATTGTGTGTGTGTGTTAATGTTTTGAAATTAATTTTGTGTGTGTTAAATTTATTTTATTTCAAATAAACCTAAAAATATTTAAATTCGGATAAATTATGAAGAGTGATGATTTTTGTGAACAAAGGTTGTGCGTATATATAGAAAATTAGAAGAAAAAAAATTAGGCCTTTTTTCCCATCAATTTCAGACAATTAGATGATTTTGGGGTTTGTTTAGAAATTGTTTGGGCCTTTAGATTAATGATTTTGGAGTTTGTAAAAAATTAGAGCCGTAGGATGTTTTATGTTGGAGCACCAATTCAAATGCCATTAAATCAAGCACACTAAGACGCAAGTAGGGCCCGAACTAAGTTATGTTGGATGACTGAAGTTGAATTTGCGAGTGTGGGGCGCGTAATTCCAGAAACTTTGCTGCTCTTCTCTCTCATCTCTCCTCCTTTATTAGTCATGGGGACCCGCTTTTGGGATGTTAAAAAAGATGCTAAGAGCATCCACAGTGAGGGGGTGTATTTTCGGGAGTGTAAAGCCACTTTTACATCCCATTATACCCCGGTGGGTGTAAATACGTTTTTTGCTCCAATAAGGGGGTGTATTTTCGGAAGGTGTAAAGCCACTTTTCTCCATTTTTCCACTCCTTTTTGCAGTCGGATCCCACCTACAACAGATGTAAAAAGGGATGTATAATTGCATCTAAATATACATCTCCAAGGTGGTGATGTAATTATACATTCATATACACCCCTCATTACGGGTGATTCCGATCACAACGGGTGTATATTTAACATACACCCCCTTATACACCCCCCCCCACTGTGGATGCTCGAACTTCCATCTGTTCTTGCATCTTAGCTTGAGAATGCAAATGTACAACCATTTACATACGAGATACGACCATTGGAGCTGATTCCGGCGATAGGGGGGTGTAAATCTGATATACACCTCCTTTTATAGGCAATCACTGTGGATGCTCTTAGTTCATGGAATAGTTGCTTTCTACATTTGATGGGCTTTGGTTTTTATATAACCTCTAGGTGGCTAGTTTCGCGCCATTGTGGGTGACATGGTGTGTGTTCATCAATCGAGACCCATTTTTTTGGTCATCGTGTTAATTAGGGGTTTGATTTGGGCTGTGAGATAATTAATGAGTTTAATACACATGATATTATTCACGTAGCAGTAACTGTCACCTATGAGTGGGCAAGATTAAATAGGTGCCTATAATCCAACCGATGGAGAAATTATAGAATGAGACGGTATCACCACATCAACTGGTGATACACCCACTCAAAATCTAACACGTATCACTTTTAAAAGAAAATTAAAAAACAATTACACCTGGGCTTTGTCTTCCAAGTTTACCCTTCAACATTAATTAGACCTAACCCCTCTCCCACCGTCTTCCCTGTGCTTCGCTTCTCCCTCGCCACCAAGCTGTCTTCTCTTTTCCCTCGCCACCCACCCCAACCTTTCTCTCCCTTCTCATCCAACATCCCCAACCCAACCCCTCTTTCCCTCCCTCTCATTCTCGATAAAAAAGTTAAACGCATTAAGAAAAAGCCAAAAATCTTGAATATATATAAGTGCAAATCAGAAATCTTCAAAAGCATCTCCTATGATGATAAGTTGACAACCCACTACTTAAAGAAAGGTAATGATGGATGTTATGGGCAACCAAGTAAATTAGTTAATTTTTCATTTTTCTGTTAATTTTATCAACCACTTTTTGGGTGGTGTTGTTTGATGTTGTTATTCATGGAGGGGGACTGCAGCCAAGGGGCGGCAGTGCGTGGTGGGCAGATTGCCGATGGGATCTGGGTGGGACATTGCTACAATCTTGTTTTCTTTTTCATGTTTCTAAAATATATATATATATTTAGGGTAAAGTTGGAAGACAAAAGTACAACTATGAAAAAAAATATAATTATTTTAAAAAAAATTGACACGTGTTAGATTTTGAGTGGGAGTATCATCCGCTGACGTGGTGATACCGTATCACTCTATGATTTCTCACACATATGAGGTAATCTGATTTATACCCTTGAAACGCCCTCTCTCTCACGCCACTCTCTTTTTCACGGCTATGGCCACTCTCACACACGGCTCTCCTTGTGCAAGAAGATCTCCATTCTTTCGATTATCTCAGTATCTTTTTCAAGAACATTTAACTGACTTACGCATGAGGGCCTTTGGCTAACACCCTCCGGGTGTAGTCTATTTACTCCGGAAGAGGAGAAAGAAGGAACATCAAAGATCGAGGAATCAACCGCGATTATTCCCCTTGCGGAATTTTGCTCAAACACTGACCTCCTTCATGGATTTCTAATATACAAAGTTGGAACTCGTACATACTTAGTGGGAATAGAAAATCAACAGGAGTTAAAAATTCTATTATCCTTGGGAATCGCATGGAAAGATGAATATTTGAAGTTATAGAACATGTTGCCTGTTTGTCGATTTCCAACTTGACGTGGTTGAGCGGAAGCAAAATAGGGCTGGTTTTGAGGTTCAAGTGACGTAGAGGAGCTTTCCAAGTGGCTTTGAGAGACTTAATTAGTTTTTATTTCTTTCTCCTTGTTGAAGAAGGAAGTCCTAATAAGGTTAGAATTAGTAAGCCCATTATTTCTCTTTGTTGGCGGGGAGACGGAGAGAGAGCTTTTGAAAATGAAGAGAGAGACCACAAAAACATTGATAGAGTTTTTAGAGAGCTTGCCATGACATGGAGCTAGGGTTTGATGTGGAGTTCTTGAAAATTTCTAAGGTGATGGTGTGGAGAAGAGATCAAGTCATTGATTGGATTTATTCTATGACACTATTTATCATGGTTTTTATTACAGTAGTCATGAACAACTTCTTCTTGCTAGGGCTACAATGTATCCTAGTTATAAATACTTAATTACTTTAGTTAGTGTTAATTTCAAGTATTTTTTTTCATATTATTCAAACTTCTGGTGGACCGACAATCCAAATTTTCAACAAGTGTTCTTTACGTACTCAAATTAGAACTTATAGGAAGCCGACAAGTTCTTCGTGGGATCGACCCCGTACTTACATAATCTATACTTCATTAGATTCGTGCACTTGCGGGTATTTTTAATTGGTTGTTTGCACATTAATTTGTGTCCTTTTAGGAATGCAACAATTATCGGTATCGGAAAAAATTGAATAAAAACCATGGAAATTGTAAGAAAAACTTGGAAATTTTTATTGAAACTTTGCAGGATGTTTATTTAGTCAATTATCTATTAGTTTATCACAAAAAATTGGAAGGAAATGCATTGCATGATGGATTTAACTGATTTAAGTTGATTATATAGCGAGCTGGCAAACACTGTAAGTGTAGAAAATATGTAGTAATTAATGAAAGAAGATTAAACACACCATAATCATTTATATATAATGAATTACTACAATATTTTACACTTTATACATTGCATGGTAAGATACACGAGTGACTTAGTACCATATAGAGTTCCTATGAGGTTCAAAATTTTCACTATCTTCATCATCTCTATGTGTAGAGTAAGTATATTGTGAAGAGTAGTCACCAAATGATAAATCCCCAAAATAGTTTTGCATGTAATTGTTAACATGCCACCCATATGGAATTGAGATTGGTTGACGTTGTCCATAAGCAAAATCATTTGGAGTTATTAGACGTTGTCCATAAACAATGTTGAAACGTGGTGAGTTGTTCAAAAGTAGAAACTTGAAAAGGAATGGTCAAAGATTCATTCTCATCTCATGTGAAAATTTGTTTCTTGCAAAAAGAATTCAAAACAAAACCATGTATATATATAAATATTTTAGCATATTTTCACAAAAACATAAGTGATATGGTGGTTAAGGTATTGAAGGAGTAAAATGGTTTTCACAAAAACCATGTATATAAATATTTTTAGGTTTCGTATCGCGATATTATCGATAATATCACGATATATTGCCCAAATCATTCATAAAAATGTTGAAATTTTCGTCTCCGATATTATCGGGATAATATCGATAAAAGTATCGATATATTGACGATAACACCATTGTTTGTTGCGAAAATATCGGCCCCCCAAAAATCCGATATTATCGGGATAATATTGCCGATAATATCGACATTTAATACCTTGGTCATGAACAACTTCTTCTTGCTAGGGCTACAATGTTGCCTAGTCATAAATACTTAATTACTTTAGTTAGTGTTAATTCCAAGTATTTTTCCATGTTGAGTATCTATTATTATGCTTAATTCTTTGAATGTTTGGCAACATTTAATTGTTTTGATGCTATATTGATGACATGGATGTCCAATTTAGAGTTTTGCTTCTTGTAATAGATGTCATGGGTTACATGATTAGACATGGATGTTTGTCATGACTTATGTGGTTGTTTTGCAGGTCTTCCCAAGAACTTAATGGGCTCTTATTATACTTTTGGTATGACCAAGGATGATGAAGTATCAAATAAATTAGGGAAAATCAATTGTTAACATGGAGAGTAATTAGAATTAACATGCTAAGGGAATTGGGTAGAATTGGCTATAGTGAAATCGGAAGCTCTAGTGTTCTCATAACTTGAATCTCACCACCTTATTTTTATAATTTTGCTTTTATTTATTGTTTTTAGTTAATGAATCATTGAATCTCATTATTTAACTGTTCAAATAAAGTCTAGAGTTAATCACAATCAGTACTTGGTAAATTAAATCACTCTCCGTTGAGATGATACTTCAATTATCTCTAAACTATTGTGTGATTTGTATGCTTGCGAAATTGCTCAACAACTTCCATTGCCATGATTTAAGTATGTTATCATATTGATGTTCACATAATAAATCTTAGCACCAAAGGCTTCATGTGCAACATAAGGCCTTTTACTCAGTCAACAAACTTTTAATTTAAACCTAGCCGAAGAAGATATGCAAAATTGGGTTGCAAACAATAGGGGACTATTATGGGTGTTTCTTTCTTAAAGTACTACTTTTGGACTCTGATCACAATTGATTGCACCCCACATGAAGTGGAGAGGAAAGCAATTACCCATCATTCCTTCCTTTATACTCTGATGTTTGCTTGCTACCGACACCACAACGTGTAAAGCAATCATCCAATATTTCTTCATTTTTGACTTCTTCTGATCAGTAGTCCTTGGAGTTTTCCTTCACTAAAAAAACCTGAAAACAAGTGAAAAGTAACAGCAAAAAGGAGAATAACATACTTGAAAGAAAAAGGAAAAATGTGCATGTGATTAGGATCCAAAGAGATTTAAGAAAAGAAAGAAAATTTACCCACAACTTTCATATCTGCCAAGTTATTTTAAAGTGGACTCTAGTACAACCGGACAGTGTGATTCTTAGCATGTGGTTTTAGCCTTTTTCTTTTTCTTTTGTTTCGAAATATTTTTTTATAAAACTACAATTACTTATTATTATTAGTAAGCAACTGATCTATTGCAGGGACATGAAAGTGTCAGCACTAAAAATTATAATGCATAATGCATTTTACAAAATTGTTGCTGTTGATGTCTCCATCTTGTTGTTGTTGGAGCATGTGGTGGTGTGGTCCTTGGATTTTGGTTTTGTCTATTTTGGTGTCGCTTACATAAAAAAGTGGCTGCTTTTGTTAAAAATAAGGGGTTAGCAAATTCAGGACTGAAGTCTCTGATTGACGGTGCTAGAAAGTTTAGAAAGTTGGGAAATTTTGACAATTTCATACCGAAATTTTGACTCGTTTGTGCTTGAAAACGGCCAGCAATTTACAATGCGAATCACAAGAAATTATGAATAAGATGCTGAACCAACAAAACAAATTCAATATCAGTCATTTATTGGTCAATTTTCACAAGGTCTAAACTACAAGTTCCCTTTCTTTTGGGTTTTCTTTTCCATCCCTCTCTCTCGCTCACTCTCCGTTTTTTTTTCCCCTTAACAAAATTGTTTTCTTTTCCTATGTACAAGTTACAATCTAGAGGACTGAAATCATTGAGAAAAAGCAGAGGCACCTCTTCAAGCTTGCAGATAACTCCAATAAAAGATAGAGCCGAGAGCCCGAAAAACCATGAACCAAAAACTGAGCAGTCAGCAGCCCTCTCTCTCCCTCACAAGGTGTAAAATCCATCAATACATAATATACAGAAATCATCTCCCTTCTTTGCCTCCAAACCAAAAAAAGCTGCGAATTCTCCCTCGTAAAGCTGTCAGAATAGTCTTTCAAAATTGGAATGCCATCAATTCAATGTCGCTGGGGGATTGATTATAGGCATTACTTGCTACTGGCTACTGATGACTCCTCTATTTCATCATAGTGGCTCTCTCTTTGGCACGGAAGTCATCCAAGCTACGGTATACTTCCCTGAGCAAACGATCCAATTCTGGATGTTTCATTAGAGGCTCTTTCTGATCCCGTTGTTCACGATAATGATGAAATGCCCTACACATACACAAGGAATTCCAAAATATAAAAAGCAACTTAGATGCACATGCCTGGACGACAAAAGGATTACTAGCCAGTCACCTATAATTCAAATTCAGTTCAAAACAGTTATACTTGAAAATGACATAATTAAAGATCTTCAATTCCTTATGAAACGAGAGCATTTAAACAAAATTTCGCACTTATAGTTAATGTTAGCTTTGTTATATGTATTCATCATAAATATAGGTGAAAGTGAGCAATTCTATAAATCCTCTAAACTAAATGTTTTCATCTCCTTTGTATTATTACCAATTACCACAATATCATCTACATAAGGCTGTAAGTAATAATGTCTAAACAGACTGGTCGTGGTGATATCCATGCTTTCTCATAGATTGCATAACTATGCCAAACCAAGCTTTAGGATGTTGCTTCAACCTATATGGTGATTTTCTCAATCTGCACTTGCGCCTTAAAAAATGGTAGCAAAGCTAGGAAAGAATTCATTCACACTTCCTCCTCAAGATCCCTGAGAAGAAAATCATTCATATCATAATGCTGGAGGGCAATTCCAAATCTGCAGCCAAGGATAGTAGAACCTGGATGGTATTGACCTTTCAATAAAACCGTCTACCTTCTGCTTCACCTAAATATCTCCATTTGCAACCAACTACAAGTAGAGTTCTTTTCGAGACCTTCCATTCCTCAGCCACAGCAGCCTTCCAATTAGATTTTCCAGGAACATAAGGAGAGACATAGAGGACCAGGTCGCAAAATCTTTATAAGATTGTGATAAATATTGATAAGACAAATACAGATGGTGACAACAATCATGAGACTTATGTTCACAGGAAGTGGTAACCAGCAGCATTAGTCCCCTTACTGGGAATCGAGTATCATTAACATGCACATCCATATCAGTTAAATCAATACCAAAAGGTCAACACATGGGTTGGATTCTGCAAACAACTTCAGGATTCACATGAATGGCAATTGATTGGTCAGTTGATTGGTCAACAGGTGTCTTAAGTGTCCAATTCACTACTTCTACGATAGCATAGTTACCAATTACATCTATGAAACTTTGGTAACTTATACCAAAACTTCCCTTAATCACACCCCGCTCCCCCTGAAGAGAAGTTTCTGGTTCACCTAAAATGTTTCTTCCCTAAATGAGATATCACCAAAAACAAACATTTTCAGCGAAGGAGAGTGATAAAACTTTCCATTCTAAGTGGCAGAATATCCCAAAGATATACACTTAGGGATACAAGGATCAAACTTACCCCAGTGTTCTTGGTGGACATGGATATACCAACAGAACCAAACACCTTATCAGGAATACAAAGCTAAAATGGGACTGGGCTGAGAACCAAAAAGGGGCTTTGACGAAATTCAATTGATAAGATATGCAGTTTGGCGTTGCATCCCAAGCAGAGAGCTAACCTGAAATGGGATTTATTTGAATAAAAGAATGAACAAAACTGAAGAACTACAATTGAAACAAGACCAGGATTTATATGAAGAGCAAGAAAAAACAAGATTATATCTCAAAAAATGAAATGGGAACCAACAACAAAAAGCGAAACAACTTCGGGCATGGCCAGCTCACATAGTGTGAAGGGCGGCGTGTACAAGGCCTGGGAACGAATTCACCGCCATATGGCTGACCGGCGATTACTAGCGATTCCGATTTCATGTAGGCGAGTTGCAGCCTACAATCCGAACCGAGGACGGGTTTTTGGAGTTAGCTCACCTCACAGGATCACAACCCTTTGTCCCGGCCATTGTAGCATGTGTGTCACCTAGGGCATAAGGGGTATGATGACTTGATGTCATCCTCACCTTCCTCCGACTTATCACGGGCAGTCTGCTCAGGGTTCCAAACTCAACGGTGGCAACTAAACACGAGGGTTGCACTTGTTGCGGGACTTAACCAAACACCTTACAGCAACAGTTGATGACAGCCAAGATTTCATTTCAATTGGAATTTGGTTATTCACCATATACGAGGATCCCCGCTAAGCATCCATGGCTGAATGGTTAAAGCGCCCAACTAATAATTGGCGAATTCGTAGGTTCAATTCCTACTGGATGCATGCCAATGGGACCCACCAATAAGTCTATTGGAATTGGCTCTGTGTCAATGGAATCTCATCATCCACAAATAATGAATTGGTGTGGTATATTCATATCATAACATATGAACAGTAAGTACTAGCATTCTTATTGAGTCTAGAACTCATAGGGAAGAAAATAGATTTATGGATGGAATCAAATATGCATTACCCCAGAAAGATTGAGAAACATATATAGCAAAAAAGATCAATAACCTATATACACCTATGAGACGCCAATTTTTATGCGTAGAAACACCATCTTGTTAGGGTGAATCTTTTCCTTCAAGAAAAAAAAAAACTTTATTACAAGAAAGCTATGTGAAAAATGTGGATGAGCCACGAGGTCTCCATAGACAGCCAGTTGAATGTCAAGTCTTGGAATGGGGTTATAGGCTAGCATTGGTACAAGTGAAATTTCAAGGCCAAACAATCACAACAATGGCAGCAACAACAGGGAGGCAAGGCAGCACCCAGTGAACTATTCCATCTAAACCAAGTCTAGCAAGTAAACCTTAAATTTCTGCAGTCTGATACCAAGCTATGATGTTAGATAAATCAATTTTTCTTAATCATCTTCATTTACGAAATTCTTTTTACAGCACGAGATTTCATGGAGATTAATCAAAGTCTTATTAACCTAATCACAAAATTAGGAAATCAATATTTTAAAACACAAGGTTTCATGGAAATGAACCAAAATCTAGTTAACTGTAACAGAACACTATGGTAAATTTTCTAATAGGAAATTCAATTTATTTAGTTATTTTATTTTTTATAATGAAGGTTAAGAATCTATAATTGACTATCCACTCCTCTTTCCATTTAATAAAAAATTATTTTAATGTTTAATTCTTTCCTTAAAATATCAACAGAATTCTTAACAGAAAACAATATAATATGCTGCAAAAGAACACCAAGCTCAAAGAAAAAAGCAGCTGATCTGCATAGACATCAGAAAGAAAAAGGAAGTTAATGTTAAGAATAGTTACCAATACTTTTCAAGGCCATAGAGATTGCCTTTATGGTAAAACTCAACTGTGAGCTGTTCAAAGTCCTTATACAGATCCTCTCTAAAATCCTTCTCCAAACCATAACTGAAATAAGAATACATAGACCCACACATTAGTGCTAATGTACTGAAGAGAGAAACATACTTAGAATTCTTGGTTAAATAACTGAAAACACAAGTGAAGCTTAAAATTCAAGTGGGGACTGCAAATATTACTAAAACAATGTAAAGAGCACAATTTACCACTAACCTATAGAACCTGAAAAGGCACTCGACTCCATAATTATAACCAGCAGCAGCATCTTCATGTGCGTATTTCCAGAACTCATCATACATCGAAGAGTTGAACATGCTTCTTAGGAAATAAGACCAAAATCTATAGAGAGTATTCATTTCCTGCGTGGAAAGTAACAAGACACATCTCACTGCAAATCATGGATATTGAAAAGAGACAATGCATAAAAATCCAGACAATTTTATGTAGACAAACTTGCATGACAAACTAAAATGAAAATCCCATTCACATACTTCGTGGACCAAAACAGAGGCAGTGGCATTGACATTTAAAGTAACTACTTTGAAACTCAATTGCAAAGAGAAACAGTTCAGTTACATCCTCACACACAAACGTAAAGATTCAACCATTACATGGAGGTGGATTTGCAACTTTGATGAGTAATGCCAAGAAATCAATTAGCAATTCGTATAACAGAGGATAAAGAATACAAAATTATGTGAGATTGATTTCAGAAGAAATTGAATACTAAATTTAGGCGACAACAATCTAATCATAAATTAAAGCTTTCAACCAATAGAAAA
>NW_018923217.1:54549-79369 GCF_002207925.1 Prunus avium | reverse complement strand
AAAGAATTCAAAACTCTCAAGAGTTCTTATGTAGCTCAAAAGGAAAGCTGGACATTGGATGATCTCATAACAATAAGTGTTTAAGAAGAAAATAACATCATCATGGAAAGGGGTCAGAAAACTGTGAATATGGTACAAGATTATAATGTCAAACAATTCAAAGAAAGGAAGGGAAATTTTGCAGAAAAGAAAGATAAGGAAAATACCAGGATGAAAGAGGGAAAACCAACTGGATTGAAATGCTATTTCTGCAGAAAGTTTGGACACATGAAAAGGAACTGCACAAGGTACCAGAGGTGGTTAGAAAAGCAAAAGAACAAAGGCAAAGGTGAAGGTAAGATTGAAAACGCTTTGGTCTGTTTTGAATCAAATTTAATTGATGTTTCAACTGATACTTGGTGGTTAGACAGTGGTGCTTCAATACATGTTGCTAATTCTTTGCAGGGGTTCATAACCAAGAGGCCACCAAACAAGGATGAGGTGAAGGTGTTCGTAGGAAATGGAGTCAAAGTACAAGTGGAGTTCATTGGAGCAGTTAGGATTCAACTAGATTCTGGTTTTGTTTTGGATTTGGTAGATGTAGTATATGTTCCTTCTATGACAAGGAACCTTATTTCAGTTGCTAGGCTTGTAAAATCAAAGCTCACTTTGAGTTTTGATGAATTTGGTATTTCAATTTTCAATAATAAAGAGTTAGTTGGCAATGGAATCCTTGTTGGCAATATGTTTCAGTTAAACTGCAAGACTCCTCAAATGGTTATGAACATTACAAGCACAAAACGTAAGAATCAGATATCTGCAAAAATTTGGCACAAGAGACTCGGCCATATTTCAAAAGAAAGATTGAACACCCTATGCAAAGAATCTGTGTTAGCACCACTTGATTTTAATGAGTTGGATGAAAATTGTGTTGAATGCATAAAAGGAAAACTAACCACCTTAAGGAAGAAAGGAGCAGTAAGAAGTGAAAATTTGTTGGAATTAATTCACACTGATATTTGTGGTCCTTTTCCAAATCCAACACATGAAGGATAAAAGTATTTTATTACGTTCACAGAAGATCACTCAAGATATGGACATATCTATTTGATAAAAGAAAAATCATAAGCCTTAGATATGTTCAAAATCTATAAAGCTGAGGTGGAAAAACAGTTGGAATTTAAAATTAAAGTGGTAAGCTCAGACAGAGGTGGAGAGTATTATGGCAGGTTTGATGAGGTTGGAAGGAATCCAGGACCTTTTGCAAAATATCTACAAGAAGAAGGAATAATTGCTCAATATACAAATCCTGGAACACCCCAGCAGAATGGAGTTTCGGAGAGAAGGAATAGGACTCTAAAAGACATGGTTAGAAGTATGTTGTGTGGTACTAATCTTCCTATTTTTCTATGGGGAGAAGCCTTGAAAACTGCAAATTACATTTTGAATAGAGTTCCAACAAAGAGTGTTAACAAAATACCTTTCGAAATATGGAACAAAAGAAAGCCTAGCTTAAACCACTTAAAAGTTTGGGGTTGCAAAGCAGAGGCGAAACTCTACAATCCTATGGAAAAGAAGCTAGATTCTAGAACTGTAAGTTGCTATTTCGTAGGTTATCCAGAAGGAACAAAAGGATATAGGTTCTATTGTCCAAAGAACACTACAAGATTTGTTGAAACTCAAAGGGCCGTTTTCATGGAAGATGAATCTGATAAAATAGAAGACAGAGTTTTGGATTTTGATGAAGGATCAATGGAGATTGATAACCATGCTGGATCTGAGACAAGTAAAGGCACTGTTATAATACCTGCAGTTGACACAAACTGTGATAATCCTGACAATATGGAAGAAGACACGGATCAGGCACAAAACACAAATCCACCTGTGTATGATAATGACATTGACATTCCAGACACAATTCAAGCAGAAATTATGAATCCTGCTGTGCAAAATAACAATGACATTCAAGGCACAGACCAAAATATGCAGGATATGGAATTGAGAAGGTCAAAAAGGGCAAGAAGATCTGCTTTGCCGGATTGCTATGTATATCTGCAAGAATCTGAGCATGACATACTTGGAAAGGATGATCCTGAGAACTTCAAACAAGCCATGATGAGTGAAGACAATGAAAAGTGGTTGGCTGCAATGAAATCCGAGTTAGAGTCAATGAAAAAGAATGGTGTTTGGGAATTAAAAGTTTTACCTCAAGGAAGTAAACCTATAGGCTGCAAGTGGGTTTATAAGACTAAAAGGGACTCGAAAGGGGCAATAGACAGGTACAAAGCTAGGCTGGTTGCAAAAGGATACACACAACAAGAGGGCATTGATTATACAGAAACTTTCTCACCAGTATCTACTAAAGACTCATTCAGAGTAATCATGGCGTTGGTTGCACATTTTGACTTGCATCTTCAGCAAATGGATGTCAAAACTGCATTCTTAAATGGATATTTGAAGGAAGAAATTTACATGCAGCAGCCTGAGGGTTTTGTTCAAAGGGGACAGGAAAACATGGTCTGCAAATTGAACAAATCATTATATGGTTTAAAACAAGCTTCTAGACAGTGGTACATGAGATTTGATGAAGTTATCAAGACATATGGGTTCACAGAAAATGTCCTAGATTCATGCATATATGTCAAGATGAGTGGGAGGCACTATGTTTTACTCGTACTCTATGTGGATGACATTCTCCTAGCAAGCACTAATCTCACACTGTTACATGATGTCAAGGTCTTCCTATCTAAGCATTTTGAAATGACTGATTTAGGAGAGGCATCTTATGTTCTTGGAATAGAAATTAGCCGAGATAGGAAAAGAGGCTTATTAGGACTTTCACAAAAGGGGTACATTGAGAAAATACTCAAAAGGTTCAATATGATGGACTGTGCAGGGGGTGATGTGCCTATTAACAAAGGAGATAAGTTCAGTCGTGAACAGGCGCCAAAAACAGATCAAGAGAAGTTGGAGATGGCAGATAAGCCTTATGCATCATTGGTTGGCAGCCTTATGTATGCTCAAGTCTGCACAAGGCCTGATCTAGCTTTTCCTTTAAGTGTGTTAGGGAGGTTTCAATCGAATCCAGGACAGGCTCATTGGGTTGCAGGGAAGAAAATCATGAGATACCTGCAGAGAACAAAGGATTTTAAGATAGTTTACAAAAGGAATGAAAGCTTAGAATTGGTTGGTTATGCAGATGCTGACTTTGCAGGATGTGCAGATGACTTAAAGTCTACTTCAGGTTTTGTTTTTCTATTTGGAGGAGCTGCAGTTTCTTGGAAAAGTGTTAAGCAGTCTATTGTGACCACCTCAACTATGCAGGCAGAGTTCATAGCTTGTTATGAAGCAACATGTCAAGCACTTTGGCTGAAAATTTTTCTAACTAGCCTGAAAGTTTTGGGAACAATTGAGAAGCCTATACATATTTGGAATGATAATAACTCAGCTATATTGTTTGCAAAAGGGAACAAAAGGTCAATTGGAGGGAAGCCTTTATCGCTAAAGTTCTTATCAGTGAAAGAGAAGATCAGTGAAGGAAGCATTGCTATGGATCATATTAATACAGAGTCTAATCTAGCAGATCCATTCAATAAAGGGCTACCAAATAATGTTTTCAAGAGGCATGTAACTGATATGGGGTTGTTATCCAGTTTTGATGCTTAAAAACAGTGGGAGCAGCTTGTTAGTTTTCAAGAGAAAAAGGACATATCGGGAATTTGCAGATTTGTCGTCCGAGCTCCGATTGAGGTGTATTATACCTTTTTGTAAAGGGAATGACGCCACAAATCAGACTCAGTGTTTTGCACTGATGTAGGATGTTTTTTGGCCATCTGAGCTCGTTTAGCCTTCCAAAACCGCATTTAAAGAGTTGAAAGTTTTGATTTTGATGTTGTTTTGGTTATTTTGTTTGGTTAACTTGTTTTGCATAAACTTTTGGTTATTTGAATGCAATTAACAGTGAATGATTAGTTGCTAGCTTAAGGTTAACTGTTAAAGTATTGCATTCATAACAGTGATGTCTTTTACTTGGAGTAAAAGAAAGGATCTTGAACAATCCTATAAGTTGGACTAAAAGAATGATCATAGCAGTTATGTCAATTTGGTTAGCTATGATCGTTCTGTGATTTCAATCTTGATGGCAGCCCTATGTGACATTGGATTTGATAAATGTAGTTGTAAAGACTTCATGGAAGTTTCTCTGCTCAGTCTTGATAACTCATTATCATCTTCATTGTTGACAAGTGGCTTGATGAGGAAACAAAATTGAACTGTATTCCACAAGGCCTTACAGTAATTGACATTATTCTTTAGTGATTATTTGACCAAGTGGGAGAATGTAAGATTTGCATTCTAAACCCTAAGGTGGTCTTCTAATCACTTAAGGATAACTAGTTCAATGTCAATTAGGATTACATGGATCGATTAATTTTAAGGCTTGATATATGACTGTTTCAGATAAATACAAGTGCTTAAGGTTTCCTATTTCTAAATGGATTGAGATACCTAATCCTTTAGGTTAAAGGAGTTTAAGTAATCCATGATGAGGAGGATTCTTAAACTATGCCTATAAAAGGGAGGTCCCTATGCTAAGAAGAGATTAAGGAGCCGTATAGCATAGAGAAACTACCCTACATAAAATCTGCCTAACCTGAGAACCAGAACCTGCTGTAGAGTTCCAGTGCAAGAAATCAAGGTTCCTGCTACAGTAATTCACACAATGTCGAATCAAGGTATGTGTTTTGAATATATATAAACCTATTAAAGTTTACACATACAATATTTCCTAAACAAGAAACCTGCAATATTTTACGCTTGTCTCAGTAGAATAGTGATGTTCCTTGATTAGGCTTGTCTTTCATTGTTTTTGCTTGTATGAAATCTATTGAAAGTCCTTTTAGTCGGCACGACCTTACACCTAGGCTAACTTAGGCTGTAGCCTAGGTGAGTTTATTTTTTGTAGACTAAAATAATACCACAGCCCAGACCACGTGACATCCCCACCCCACCCAATTAAAATCTCATTAATAAACCTAAACCACATGTCTGACCAATAAGTTCATAACAATAAAAAAATTAAAACTAACCCTGCACACAAATAAAATCCCATTAACAAACCTACAGTATAGTATACCACGTCTGACTAATAAAAAATACAAACTAAACCCCACACGGGACCAGTTATGCAAAAAAGATTCATTCTCTCTTTGCTCAGTTACCCAAGCCCTCTTCTTTGAAAAAAAACAAAAATCATACCTCCACGTCATTCTTGAAGACTTAATTAAAGGAGGTAATTTTCAATTCTTCATCTTCTTTAATTTTCTTCTCTAAATTTGTTGATACTGAAATTTTGGAGATTTAGGGTTTATGAAGTATCAATTAGGGATTTACAATTGAGACTTATGAATTATCAATTGGGGATTTTGTTGGTCTTACATCTTCTGTATATTATTCAATAGGTTATACTTTATAATGTCGGATCAACATCGAAATGTTAAGAGATCAAAGACTCTTAGAGATTTTTTAAAGAGAAACAATGGTGAATCATCAACTAGCATGCCTTCCGGTTCTTCTCCATCTTTTCCATGTATTTTTTTATCAATGAAATTCAATCATACCGTCGAATTTTCTATAGGTTTGTATGTAAGGTAAATTTAGCCCACACCATTTTGAAATCCTGAATCCATACCTGCTTTTAGTGTTGTGTGGGTGTATATATATATATATATATATATGTTTGCAAGAATGAAAAAAGAAATAGAAAGCCAAAAAAAAAAAAAAACCAATTGAAATTAACAAGCAAAATTTATATAGATACCTGAACTAATAGCAAAGGGCAACTAAGAATACCATCAGAGCCAGGGGGATTGAACAGGAACTCCTCTAAGACAGGACAAGGGGGTAGAATTCTGTCCCCAAGTTGCTCAAGCGTGACGTCAGCATTAGCCTCTATGAACAAGACACCTTATGCATTGCATTCCACCATAAGCTTTCTGTTGGGCCCTTCCCTGAGTCTACCAGCCAAAGGGTAGTAATACACTAGTGCCCTACCCAGTGCTTCCCTAATCACCACAACAATGTCGTTTCCTTTTGTTGATGCAAAAAAGTGGTTCGGCACTTTAGGGCTCAACTTAGTGATGTTGGGCCTTCGGAATGCTTTAGGCCTCAGTAGAGCGTGCGATCTGCAAGACGAGAAACGCTCGGTAAGACCTAGGGCACCGGTGTGGTACCGGCCGAAGGCTCTCCGATACTTAAGTAAGTACGGATTTAGTAAATGAAACTGACAGATCAATAGGTAGTATGCCGTAAGTTCTGATTACCTCCATTTTGGGATTGTTGCCCTCCTTTATAGGCCTTGTGAGGTGTGCATATTGTTTAGAGTTTCGATGTGGGACTGTAGACTTTGGCTGTGAACGTGCCACATGTCCATGGGAAGGAATTTGCTCTAATCGTAGGATCGGTAGGCCAGGTGCCGAAGGCTACCATGTCTTGCTCTTACTGGCCGTTGGTTTTGGTATAAATAGGAGTCCCCCAAGTTCTTATCTGAGAGTTCTCAGAGGGGACTTGATATTTTCTTCAGCACAGATGTATTGTTCCACCGTTCAATGACTGGATTGGGGCTGGAGCTTGGTCCCTGTCTTTCCAGTGCTCTTTTATTTGGGAACACATTTCTGGGAACCCAAGAGTTATTATTTCGAGGCGTACCGTTCGGTAGATACGCGTCTCCTTACGGTCGCAGGCGCCTTCAGGGAATGGGAGCTGAACGGCGCTTTTCGAATATCTCACTAATACATGCGTGTTCGGGCTTTCGTGCGGGGTGTGAGCGTTGGGAAGTGGCTTCGATTTGAGGAAGTGACGCCTCGCCTTTTGCGCTTCGCGTGCTGTCAGAACCAGCCCTTGACTGGCGACACGTAAGGCTGCGCATGCGGCGTAGTGCAATTAATGCACCGTTTGGTCTTTCGAGGCTTACCGTTCCCCTTCCGAGAGAGAATTGTGCTTGCGAGAGAGAATTGAGAGCTCTGTTAAGGCAATTTTTGGCGAGAGCAATCGGCGAGCAAGACGATTTCCGGTGAGAGCAATAGGTAGCCGAGGCGATTTCTCTACTTCTTCAGTTTGAGACAAGGTACTTTCGGCATCCAATCACATATTTCTACATGTTTACTTATCTTTTGGATGTCCTTCCTTGGCATGAACTAAACTGAACTTTTTGCAAGTGGGGTTTCATTCGGTAGTCTAGTTGCCATAGGCAGTGATGTTGTAGGTATCGGTAGATTAGTCTTCTGCACGGCCTTTAGTTTCCTTTCTCTTTGCTTGTAGATGTCTGATAGCGAGTCTCAGTTCGAGAGAGAACCCAACACGTTCGATGGGGAGTCATAGGACGATCAGTGGGATACCAGCAGTGAGGCTTTAAGCCCTGACATTGAGAGTGGTGAAGATACCGATGTTGAAATCATCGGTGAGGGGGTTAGCTCCATTCCAACACACGGCAAGGGCAAAGGGTTCATGACTGGCCAACCAGTACCGTTGGCTGTGGTGCATAGTCGCGTCGGATGTGTCGATAAGACCCAGTACTACGAGTTCCTGATGAGGGACACTCGAGTGCTGGATCACCACGCTGGTTACCAATATGAGGCCTCCACGTCAGGCCGAGGGGATGCTCCTACCGAACCCTTGTCGTAGCCGAAGGTAACCATAGTTCATCGAGGGAACCCTAGGATACCGCTAGGTGTACCGAAGGAGTATCTTTTAGGTGTAGACTACCTGGAGCCAAATAAATTGACCGAACGAGAGCTAGCCAAGTATCGCGCTGCGTATCGGATCCCAGATTCAGTAAGATGGAGAATTCCCAGGCCTACCAAATCATTGAGTCGTCTAGAAAACGGTGAGGTCGTCTTCTTTACCGACATCCGTCAACAAGGGGTTTGGCTACTGTTGCAGCCTCCCGTTTAGAGGATTCTGGCCCATCTTAGATACGCTCTAGGCCAGTACAATCCCAACTTTTGGGTGGCCCTGATGGGGGTAATCACTGCCTTTGGCCTTGCCGAGGAAGAGGAGCCGTCCTATGAACAGTTCTCCTACTTATACAACGTCACCAAGTCTAAGTGCGCTGGGCATGGAGGCTGGGTTCAGGCCAATTGCCTCAGGGATTTTGAACTGGGCCATTTTGTTAGGGCTGTGCTTACTTCTCAGAAGTCATGGAGGAATCGGCGGGTGCTCTTATCTGGGGATTGGGAATCGCCTTCGGAAAGACCCATCCGTTTTAGTGTCCCCACCACCTTTCAGATAACCGGTAGATCATTAGCATTTCTTTCGATAGGTTATCAGGCCGATCGCTTTTTAAATCATTTATGTTGTTTTGCAGGCAAGCTAAAGCAACCGACCCCTACTCAGTCAGAGATTCGGCAGATTGACAAAGTGATGCTGAAGGTTCCTGTCATTGAGAGGGTATACCCAGATTTTCTCTTCACCGAGAACCTGATCAAAGCCCGCCTCGTTGATCCTGCTGAGAGTAAGTGCGCTTCTCTCTTATAGGCTCATTTGGTACATTTATGTTGGCTTACCAAATCTCATTGTTTGCACAATGACTGATGCCAGGGGGTCTGTCGAGGCTAAGAAGATGACCGAGTCTTCAAAGAGGCGTCTTCTGATGGGCATGAAAGAGAAGAAACAGAGGCGGCAACCTTCGAAAGCCTCGTCACGGGCAACGGAGGTCGATCCAGAAAACCAAACCCTCGTCGAACGGAAGAGGCAACTGAGTGCCAAACCATTGTCCAAGCGGGGCTTAGACGCCGAATCAGTACCCAAGAGCGGGCTGGGTGTTGAAGCTACCTCCTCCAAGGCATCTGGTAAATGGCCAATGTATGTGGAGCTAGATATCGAACCAGTATCCAAGCGCGTTCGGCCTTCTGAGCAAATAAGGGTTGTTCTTGTCATCGAGGACGAAGATGGGCCTGCCGAGCCTATCTCCATTGCTTGCCCGGCGAAGACGGTTCAATTTGTGAACCACATGATCCTTGGTTCGCAATTGGAAGTGTCGGAGATTGAGGAGCTTCCGAAGAGGCTTCTTCGGGAGGAGGCTGGACGTGCCTTCCGACTCCAAGTGTTGTAAGTTTCCTACGCTCTTCTCTTCTAGCTTTCGTTTGCTCTTATACTTGCATTGATTGGTGGCTTTCCCTTTTTCAGGCATCCATGGACATGTGGCTGTGCATGAAGCGGGCCATCACGGCGGCCGAACGCGCAAAGAAAGCGTATGACGATGGCCGTTCCAAAGTTGCCGAGGCTGGCAAGGTTCTCCAGGACCATGCCAATCTCCTTAAGGACAAGCAAGCTGCAGAACGGCAAGTAATCGCTTCCGAGGCCAAGTTTGCCAAAATGAGGGCGGTTCTGGATGCGGCAGTGGTGGCAACGAAGGATGCCGAGGCGGCCAAGGAGGCAGTGCAGGTGGCCCTACAGGAGTCAGTGCGATCTAAGGCCTCCAAGATTGAGGCTGCCGTTCGAGAGGCGGTGATGCAGTACCGTTCATCAGAAGAGTTCACTATCCTTTTGGACCACGAGGTGGGCTTGGAGATGGTGGATCTCCTCTACCGTTTCAAACGATTCAACCCCAGGCAAAAGCTCAACCTTAATTTCACTGCCAATCCTCCACCTCTACCGAAAGGTATCACAGAAGAGATGATCGAAGATTACGAGGGGGAGGATGCTTCTGATGGCGCCGCCACTGCTGAGGGTCCTTTTGCAGGTGTCGATGGTCGGGGCGAGGCTGATGCCAATGAAGGTGCTGAGGGTGCCGGTGAAGAGTCTGCCGTTTAAGCTTGTCCTATATTTTGTATATTGTATTTTTGCCATAAGGCGATTTATTTTGAACCCCTTGAAGCCAAGGGCATCTCTAATTTGATTAACTCTTTTTTTTTTTTTTTCAAAATTTATATCCTTGTTCTATTTTTGCATGCCGTCTACCTGATTACTTCACTGTTGCCGAGGGCTAACATGTCCTTGGGATTTTAATTTTGTATTCCAAGTGTGGGTTTGATCGGCAGAACAAAGAGACTTTCCTAATGCCGTAGGCTAATAGGTATATTGCCAAAGGCTAATAATCTATAAGGTTGCCGATGGCCAATCATATATAAGATTGTCGATGGCTAATAGATGCCTGGACAAATGCCGAAGGCATGTGAAACTTTGTTGAATCACTGATGGTTAACTTAAAGATGAATTTCAAAGTGAACTTTCTATCGGTAACTTGCTTTAATATTCGCCGAAGGCAGAATAAATGAAATAAATGTCAAGCGGTCTCAAAAAGTTTTTTCATTTAATAATGTCGTAGGCAAAAGATACAACATTTACCCTGCCGTTGGCTAGGGAGCTTACTTAAAGTAGCTTTTCAAGTGTTCAACATTCCACGGATGACCGAGGGTCTTACCATTTTTATCCTAAAGCCTGTATGTTCCGAATATGAGGATGCCAATGATCTCGTAGGGTCCTTCCCAGGAGGGTCCAAGGGTTCCTTCCGTTGGATTCTTGGTCGCCAGGAAGACCTTGCGCATGACCCAGTCTCCGATTTTGAAGGAACGAGGTCTAACCCTTGAGTCATAGTACTGAGAGACGCGTTGCTTGTATGCTTGTTCCGAAGGTTAGCTTGCGCTCGGCGCTCTTCAATTAGTTTGAGGTTCAGAGCAAGTGCGATCTCATTTGCTCTAGGGGAGAAGCTTTTCGTTCTGAAGGCGAGAGAAAAAGGAGTCTCGCCTGTGGAGGCTCGGTAGGATGTTCGAATGGCCTACAGAGCTTCATGAAGTTTCTCTGGCCAGGCACCCTCGGCGCTGTCCAGTTGTCGTTTCAATAGCTTCTTGATGATTTTGTTAACTGCTTTGACTTGACCGTTTGACTGGGGGTGAGCTGGGGAGGCGAAGAACAGGTTGATCTTTAGGCGAGTGCAGAATTGCCTGAAGAGTTCCGAATCAAATTGCCTACCGTTGTCGGGGATGATGGCATACAGGATATCGAATTGGCAACAAATGTGGGTCCAAACGAAATCTTCTATTCTTGCCGCCGTGATGGTACCCAGAGCTTCGGCTTCTACCCATTTCATGAAGTAGTCAACAGCTACGATTGCGTACTTGACCTGCCCCTTGCCCTGTGGCATTGGGCCAATCAGAACAAGTCCCCATTGGGCGAACGACGAAGGGCTTATGATCGGCGTAAGTGGTTCGACAGGGATGTGCAGTATGTTGCCAAATCATTGGCACTTGTCACATTTCTCCACCATCGCAATTGCATCCCGATGCATGGTTGCCCAATAGTAGCCTTGCCGAAAAGCTTTGTGAGCTAATGACCGAGAGCCTGAATGGTAGCCACAGATGCCCCCATGGATTTCCATCAAGACATAGTCCCCCTGTTCAGCAGTAATGCATTTAATGTAGGGGTAGTGTACCCGCATTTATAAAGGATACCGTTGATGATTATGTATATGGCCGCTCGGTATCGCAGTTTTCTCACTTGGTTTTGTCGCTCGAGAGGGTGCCGTTCGTCAAGTAAGTGTATATCGGAGACATCCAAGTGTCCTCATACCGTATGGCACATACGTCAGCTGTTGCCGTACTTGGTTGAGCTAATATCTCGACAGGGACCTTTCGATCAATTTTGTCATTGATTGTCGAAACTAGTCTGGCAAGTGCGTCGACATGGCTGTTTTCCGATCTGGGTATTTACCGAATCTCGTAGGCCACAAACTTCTGAAGTAATTGATGCACCGATGATAGATAGGGTGACATGGATACATCTTTGGCGGCGAAATCGACAATCACTTGGTTTACGATGAGCTGGGAATCACTATGGATGCTGATTTGTCTGGCGCCCATGCTCTTGACCAGTCGAAGGCTTGCTAAAAGGGCTTCGTATTCTGTTTCGTTATTGGACGTTCGGAAGTTAAACCGGAGGGCAGATTCCATCTTGACCCCGTCGGGAGCGTTCAACACTAGACCGGCCCTGCACCCTTGCTGATTCGCTGAACCGTCCACGTGCACGACCCAAATAGGGATTGACTGGTCGATGCACTTGGCGTTCGGTAGGTTGACATGTGATAGATTTGCGTCAGAGACTTGCCTTCTTCCATAGCAGAGATCGATCAATTTCTTCACCGGGCATGGTTTCTTCCAATTGGTCCTCCAAACCAACATACCGTTTTCTAGACAACCTATGGTTGTACACGCATTTTTCCCTTCTTTGTTTCTGCCCAGAATGCACTGCCTCAAAATCTGGGGATAACCTTGAAGCTACAAAGGCATCCCATTGCGATTTCTCTATGAACTTATAAAGCTGAAGGGGTTCTTTTAACTTCTCCTAGTCATTTGCGAATGGAAGGATAAACTGCCTAGTTAAGCTATACTTAAAATCCTTCCATTTTTTGGCAGCAGACGACAGCGCCATCTTCTTGCGATACTGCCGAGGGCGATACTTCGGAAATGAAGTCTGCAACGGCCTGGCCTTTCTCGGCAGGTCTGGGCTTGAATTGTATTGCAAACTCCCCTAATTCGATGGCCCACTTGACCAATCTGCCTGACGTTTCGGGCTTCTGGAACACCTGCCGAAGAGGTTGGTTATGAAAAGTATAAGGAGTATCGTGCTTTGTCTCTAAATTTTTTTGATTTTTATTATCACTTGTAATTTTGAAAACTAAAATTACATTTTTCAGGCCTTTACGGGCAAGATATTGTCTCAACGAATGCATAGAATTTGTCGGTTTATTTTTCGGATTTTTAAAAAATATTATGAATATTATAATAAGCCATTTGAACAGCTTCCCAAATCTGCTCCTTCAGGTCCTTGGGCAATTGAGTCCATTTCTTGTCCACAAGAGGGACTATGGTGCGTGCCAAAACACCAATGTAAGATTGCATCTCAACAACAGCCTTGCCATGTGGTCTGCCCCTTTTATTAAACTCAACCAGAGGCTTAATCTTCTGAATTTTTCTCTTCACAACACGGGAATTAGTTTTGAATTTATTATGAATATTAGGAATTAAATAAAATATAAAAGTCATATTAAAATGAAATGACAAATGACATTGGATCCCTTTACAAAGACGTTGGATCCCTTTACAACGACATTGGATCCCTTTACAACAACGTTAAACAACACAAAACGACGTCCTAAATTATTTTACACGTCGCAAAGAACACAAAACGACGTTATTAGGTTACCACGTCATCATGTTTTGAATCACTGACGTGGATTATTAAGTTACCACGTCATCTTGTTTTATATAATCGAAGTGGATTGTATTTACAATGTGTTTTCTAAAGTTGTTACTGCCGTTGTTTACATATACAACGTCAATTTTTGTAAGATAACCGCCTTTGTATGTCTTTAAGACGTCGATATGGTTGTACTAACAGACGTAGTATATCGGTACAAAATTTTTCCGTACAAGATGAAGTAAATATAAACCGTCGTGTATATTCCTGTTACATGTTGTTTTGAGGAATTGTCGTCGATGTTATATTTCCCGTTATAATAAGACGACCATTGTATACATATATGAGACGTGTAAATGTTTTAAGAATTGCCGTCGATGTTATATTTCCTGTTATAATAAGACGAACATTGTATACACATATGAGACATGTAAATCAGAATGAGACGTCGGTTTTTGGGAATTAAATTAAGTTTTTATGAATTACTGTCCCTTGAATTCATTTAAACACATAAATATCCTAAACCAAAAAATTTTCCCAAAAAAAATAATTTTTTTGATGGTTGGTCGATTGATTACTACAAAAATATTTATGTACATTGTTAATAAATTTAAAATAAACCTAAACATTGTTAATAAATATTTATGTACATCACTTATCATTCTGTAAATGCTTGTTCACGAATTCTGCCCATTCCAGCCTAACTTCGTCAATATGTTCTTGTTTATACTGAACTCAATCTTTTTTCTTTTCAAACTGCAAAATAAACGAAAAAATCGACGTGTTATAAAGATACAAACGACGATTTAAAGAAAAAGTTGACATAGTAAAATAAAGAAATTATATCTTAAATTTTGCATTTTATCTTCTTCTCGAAAGCTAGGTTTATATCTCTCATGAATCACATCACGTAATAGCCACACTCTACACTTGTTGGTTGTTCAGGAGTGCCTTGTAGAATTTTAAAAATGGCTGCTTTTCGTGATGAATTTTTGTTTACATGAGAGTTAAACATTTTCATTGACCTGTTTCAAGAAAACAAAGAGTGTTAATGACAAAACGAAAAATCTAAATAAAAAATAGTAACCGTCGTGGTAAATCAGTGACAATGACGGATTTTTTTAACAAAATGACGTGGTATTTTATTTCAAATGGCGGTATGAAACTTCCATCGTTGTGTAACATTATAACGTCGATAACTAGAAAAAACGTTGTATAACAAAAAATTGAACAGAAAAAATTAAAATGTCCTTAAATAAAACCCAAACGACGTGGTAGTTCAATTAAGACGAAGTTTTCAAGAAAATACTGACGTAATAAATCATTTAAAACGTCGGTAATAAATTACCGTCGTTGTATTTTCATTATAACGTTAGTATTATAAAAACCCGTCGTATAATTCAAATGCGGTAAAGGAAAAAAATCTTAGATTGGAATAAATCAACTTACGTATTCACTATACTTCTCATGTCGTCGTCAACAGAGCGGTTTGGCAGTGAATTCATGTAATACACAGTCTCCTTTGTTGGCCTCACAATTAACAACACCCAATGACCCCTACACATAATGATCCATATAGGTTAAATAGTACAAAGAAAAATATTACAAGGAAAATACTTTAAATAGTTAAGGGGACTAACCCTGGATTATAAGGGACCAAGAAAAATTGATCCCCATATGCTGTTTTCAGGCGGTTTGACAATTGTTTTGTTCGGTAAGATAGAGATCCAGATAGAGCGCTAACTTGTCCAGGGTCGACGTGGCCAACAAGGTTTACCATATTTTCCATTTTTAAATAGTCAAATAGGTACCTAAAATATATGAAATTCAATTAAATGAGATTTTAATTTAAAAGAAAGGGAAATGTAAAACAAAATATAGGATTTCTAGAGACTTGTGTTGCCAAATCATCCTTAAAGAGAGAGAGAGAGAGAGAGAGAGAGAGAGAGAGAGAGAGAGAGAGAGAGCGAGAGAATGTTAGACATTGAACAGAGTGTAAAACAGATAAATAAACCGATGTAATATATCAGTGATAACGACGGTTTTTTAACAAAACGGATGTAGTATTGACTTCACACGTCAGTATTAAAATACCGTCGTTGTGTAACAATTCCAACATCGATGGAAAAAACCCATCGTATATTCAAAAGCTATAACAGATAAATAGAACATAAATCAAAAACCTGTACCGTTGTAGTCTTTCAATTAAGACGACGGACTGTTGAAAAAACTGACGTAGTACATAATTTCAAACGGCGGAATAAAAGTGCCGTCGTTGTATACGCATTCTAACGTCTAGATGAGATAAAACTGTTGTAAATTTTAATGAAGAAGTGAAAAAACTTAATAGAAATATGCATTCTTTTCAAGAAATTGTGCACCACAAATTTCAATGAAATAGACAGAAAGTGGTAGACTGTGTGCGTGAGTAAACCTAAAAAAAGACGGTCGTCTCAAGAATTTAAGTCATCGTATTAATTCAATCTAGACGTCTAATTCATGAAAAAAACGACGTGCAATTGTCTTTGAAACGGCGGTAAATAGAAACCGTCGTGGTATTTAAGTTATAACGTCGGTTATTTAAACATGTGACGTCTATATGAAAATAAAACACTCTATTTTTCAAATTTAGAACAGAGTTAGTGAGACATACGATTAATTTTGCCTTCTCTGCAACCTTTGGATCAGGGATGTTTCCCGTTTTATCTTCTCTTGCCTTCTTCCATAGCAGAGATCGATCAATTTCTTCACCGGGCATGGTTTCTTCCAATTGGTCCTCCAAACCAACATACCGTTTTCTAGACAACCTATGGTTGTACACGCATTTTTCCCTTCTTTGTTTCTGCCCAGAATGCACTGCCTCAAAATCTGGGGATAACCTTGAAGCTACAAAGGCATCCCATTGCGATTTCTCTATGAACTTATAAAGCTGAAGGGGTTCTTTTAACTTCTCCTAGTCATTTGCGAATGGAAGGATAAACTGCCTAGTTAAGCTATACTTAAAATCCTTCCATTTTTTGGCAGCAGACGACAGCGCCATCTTCTTGCACCCTTCCCCAATAACATAAGCCATTTGAACAGCTTCCCAAATCTGCTCCTTCAGGTCCTTGGGCAATTGAGTCCATTTCTTGTCCACAAGAGGGACTATGGTGCGTGCCAAAACACCAATGTAAGATTGCATCTCAACAACAGCCTTGCCATGTGGTCTGCCCCTTTTATTAAACTCAACCAGAGGCTTAATCTTCTGAATTTTTCTCTTCACAACACGGCTCATTGTGTTGATACCGCGAGTCGATTTTGGCTCCTCAACAAATGTGGCTGTACTCAAGTCTTTCTCGGAGGTTGAAGAAAATTTCAACCTCTTCGAGGGTTTGCTTTGAACTGATTTGCCTTCATCCATTTGAGCCTTTGAAACTGATTTGGCTTCATCCCTTTGAGCCTTTGACACTTGAGCTTCCTTGCTTTGAGATTTCGAAACCATTTTTAATCAATTTGCAAGACAAACAACGACGGTTAATTAAACAGATCGACGTAATAATAAATCAAAGTCGTCGGAAAAAAGAGGGCCGTGAAATTAAATTTAGGACGACGGTTGTAAACCAACACCGTCGTCGTAAAAAAATACCACGACGGTACCAAGAAAACACCGACGTCTTATTAAATAGTTCTCTCTACCATGGTATGGCAATAGGACGACAATTTTATCTCGTTCGTGACGTATTAATTGATACACCACGTCGGGTATTAAGTCTAAAAACCGACGTGGTTTACACATTAACTGTCGTCTTACTGAGATGTGATACAGGAAAAACACAAGTTCTTTCTCACATGAGACGACGGTTTTATCTTGTTTCTGATGTATTAATTGTCACACCATGACGGTTATTAACCACCGTCGTGCAGTTTGCATTAGGTCGGATTTAACTACCGTCGTGGTGTGTCGATTCTAACGTCGCAAACAAGAGAGAACTGTCATCTTCAGGCAACGTGAGAGTAATGGACCAATGATTTAATCAAACCAGTGAAAGATTTCCTCATTTTGACGGAGTCTTGTTTCTAGATTCCAGCCTAACTTCGTCAATATGTTCTTGTTTATACTGAACTCGATCTTTTTTCTTTTCAAACTGCAAAATAAACGAAAAAACCGACGTGTTATAAAGATACAAACGACGATTTAAAGAAAAAGTTGACATAGTAAAATAAAGAAATTATATCTTAAATTTTGCATTTTATCTTCTTCTCGAAAGCTAGGTCTGGATCATGAATTATATCTCTCATGAATCACATCACGTAATAGCCACACTCTACACTTGTTGGTTGTTCAGGAGTGCCTTGTAGAATTTTAAAAATGGCTGCTTTTCGTGATGAATTTTTGTTTACATGAGAGTTAAACATTTTCATTGACCTGTTTCAAGAAAACAAAGAGTGTTAATGACAAAACGAAAAATCTAAATAAAAAATAGTAACCGTCGTGGTAAATCAGTGACAATGACGGATTTTTTTAACAAAATGACGTGGTATTTTATTTCAAATGGCGGTATGAAACTTCCATCGTTGTGTAACATTATAACGTCGATAACTAGAAAAAACGTTGTATAACAAAAAATTGAACAGAAAAAATTAAAATGTCCTTAAATAAAACCCAAACGACGTGGTAGTTCAATTAAGACGAAGTTTTCAAGAAAATACTGACGTAATAAATCATTTAAAACGTCGGTAATAAATTACCGTCGTTGTATTTTCATTATAACGTTAGTATTATAAAAACCCGTCGTATAATTCAAATGCGGTAAAGGAAAAAAATCTTAGATTGGAATAAATCAACTTACGTATTCACTATACTTCTCATGTCGTCGTCAACAGAGCGGTTTGGCAGTGAATTCATGTAATACACAGTCTCCTTTGTTGGCCTCACAATTAACAACACCCAATGACCCCTACACATAATGATCCATATAGGTTAAATAGTACAAAGAAAAATATTACAAGGAAAATACTTTAAATAGTTAAGGGGACTAACCCTGGATTATAAGGGACCAAGAAAAATTGATCCCCATATGCTGTTTTCAGGCGGTTTGACAATTGTTTTGTTCGGTAAGATAGAGATCCAGATAGAGCGCTAACTTATTTAATCAAACCAGTGAAAGATTTCCTCATTTTGACGGAATCTTGTTTCCATACTCGTTCTTTCAAAACCCTCTTCAAATGAAAGTGAAAAAAAAGAAAAGAGATTGAGAAAAAACCTTTGGCGTGCAAAGAAAGTTTCCTTCCGACGTCAACTTCGGTGATTTGGGGACGAAGACGATGATGATGACAAGATTCAGACGATGATGATTACGAATATGCTTTTGGGAACTGAGAGGGAAACTGAGATATTTTATTGGTGAGAGAGAACGTAGAACTTTAGGTCAAGTGACGAAAAAGTTTATTTATTTTCCCAGAGTTCAATACGACGATGGTTTTATTAAAAACCGACCTAGTATGTAGTTATAACGACGGAAAATAAGTAGGAACCGACGTGGTTATTAATAAAGCCAAACGACTTTTGGAATTTCACATGAGAGTTAAACATTTTCATTGACCTGTTTCAAGAAAACAAAGAGTGTTAATGACAAAACGAAAAATCTAAATAAAAAATAGTAACCGTCGTGGTAAATCAGTGACAATGACGGATTTTTTTAACAAAATGACGTGGTATTTTATTTCAAATGGCGGTATGAAACTTCCATCGTTGTGTAACATTATAACGTCGATAACTAGAAAAAACGTTGTATAACAAAAAATTGAACAGAAAAAATTAAAATGTCCTTAAATAAAACCCAAACGACGTGGTAGTTCAATTAAGACGAAGTTTTCAAGAAAATACTGACGTAATAAATCATTTAAAACGTCGGTAATAAATTACCGTCGTTGTATTTTCATTATAACGTTAGTATTATAAAAACCCGTCGTATAATTCAAATGCGGTAAAGGAAAAAAATCTTAGATTGGAATAAATCAACTTACGTATTCACTATACTTCTCATGTCGTCGTCAACAGAGCGGTTTGGCAGTGAATTCATGTAATACACAGTCTCCTTTGTTGGCCTCACAATTAATATTAACCACCGTCGTGCAGTTTGCATTAGGTCGGATTTAACTACCGTCGTGGTGTGTCGATTCTAACGTCGCAAACAAGAGAGAACTGTCATCTTCAGGCAACGTGAGAGTAATGGACCAATGATTTAATCAAACCAGTGAAAGATTTCCTCATTTTGACGGAGTCTTGTTTCTAGACTCGTTCTTTCAAAACCCTCTTCAAATGAAAGTGAAAAAAAAGAAAAGAGATTGAGAAAAAACCTTTGGCGTGCAAAGAAAGTTTCCTTCCGACGTCAACTTCGGTGATTTGGGGACGAAGACGATGATGATGACAAGATTCAGACGATGATGATTACGAATATGCTTTTGGGAACTGAGAGGGAAACTGAGATATTTTATTGGTGAGAGAGAACGTAGAACTTTAGGTCAAGTGACGAAAAAGTTTATTTATTTTCCCAGAGTTCAATACGACGATGGTTTTATTAAAAACCGACCTAGTATGTAGTTATAACGACGGAAAATAAGTAGGAACCGACATGGTTATTAATAAAGCCAAACGACTTTTGGAATTTCAAAACCGACGTGGTTATTTAAGTTTTACACGACAAAAGTTTACTTTTGATGCCCTAATATTATATGTTATGACGGCGCTTGTTTATATAAACCGTCGTTGTATTTCGAAAGTCAACGACCATTCCTTTTAGGAAACCAACGTGGCTACTTAAATTCAACGAAACTTTGTTTTAGTAGACCGTCGTGGTTAATTAAAATCAATGTCTTCTTTGGTTTTCCGAAAAAGACGTCGTTCTCTGGGCAATACATGACAAAGGTTTACCTTGGTAGAAGTGGTATTACATGTTACCACGTCGTCATTTTAGGCATAACCGACATTGTTGATTTCAAAAGTCGGTGGCTTCAGTTTACGGAAATGACATGGTTATTTATATTTATACGACTCTATTTATCAGATTTCAAATGGATAGAAGCTAAAGTGCCCACTATAAACCATTTCAACGACTCCTTCTAACGTCACTTTGGTAAGATCAGGATCCAAAGATCTCTCTGGTAAGATTTCATACCTCTTGGGATCTCATTTTAATTTTCATGTGACGACGGTTTTCTATATAAACCGTCATGATTTTTCTTTGAAGCAATAAAAATAAGAGTTAAGTTGTAGTGTTCTCAGTCCTGTATGTTCGATGATTTTCCTTCTACAAAACCAAGCCCTTAATCTCAATTTCCTTTATTTGTATTTCCTTATTTCCTTTATTGATTTTTCTTTTCTCTTTAATGAAGGTTTGAAATGTCTTACAGTACTTCAGAAGATATTAAGAAAGATATTAGCAAAGTGTTGGAGCGTAAAAATAATAATAATCTTAAAAAGCAATGAAAATTAAGACGGCGATTTACAGAGAAGGCTGATGTATAAATCAAATAAATACGACGGTAATTTGAACTTCAGGACGTCGTAAATAAATATTATATGTCGCTAATTGAACAAACCGACATGGTTATTACGTTTTGATATTTTATAAATATGACGTGGATATTCTAATTTAGACGTCGTTATCTACTCTTCTGCTGTCGTTGTTCTCTACTACTCTATACGACAGTAGTGTTGTAGGTACCGTCGGAGTACACTCCCAAATAATAAGTCAATAAATATTTCTTCCGCGTCATGGTACATTGATTTAACAAGTCATTTTTTTATAATATACCGACGTGGATTCCATAATATTATACGTCACCAACTAAGAACATTTGGTCGTGTTTATGTAGGAGTTAACACGGTGGCTTTGTTGTTGAACCGTCGTCTTTACTTTCTACGTCGGTGGCTTCATACCTGCTGTCGTTGTTTTACGGTCAGAATTTAACTCTGAAGAAAACCATTTTAATAAGACAACGCTTTTTTATTGGGGTGCGTCGGTTTTTAAAAATATTCAAGAGGATCTCCATTTTTTAGTTGTTTAAGTTACTTATCCACGACGGTTTTCTGTTACCGTCATCTCTCTAAACACAACGACGGTTTTTTGTTCTACCGTCGTCTTTTTCTGGTCGTCTTTTTCACTTTTTGTAGTAGTGAATGGTTTCAGAACAACACTTCCAAATTCCAGCACCCTTGCTATTTATAGGCAAAGCTGCCGCCTTCAAAAAGGTGTTGAGCCCCTCGGCCACCGCCCAATGTTTGCGTGAGCCATCTTCTTACCGCATAATTTCTTCTCGATCACAAGTCCCAAAGTACCTTTTTCTAATTGATTCTTCTTTTCAAGTTATGAGAACTAGTGTGCATATTGTTTAGAGTTTCGATGTGGGACTGTAGACTTTGGCTGTGAACGTGCCACGTGTCCATGGGCAGGAATTTGCCCTAATCATAGGATCCGTAGGCCAAGTGCCATAGGCTACCATGTCTGTGCCATATCTTGTCCACATGTCTTGCTCTTATTGGCCGTTGGTTTTGGTATAAACAATGCATTTGTGGAGTTGGAATCTCATAAATGCTTCCAAGGTAGTAGGTTTTAATGACAGGACACAATTATTGCCATCGTTCTTCATGCGCCATAACATCACCTCGCCAACTGCACTGTGGGTTGATGAGGAGGCGACACGTCAACCCTCTACTCAAAAGCTCTGCAACTCTTTTGTGTCGATTGAAGAAAACCCTCGACCTGCCTTGTCTATAAATGGAGGCCTCAACCTTCTTTTTCCTTATTGTCTATTTCGGCTTTGATGGATTCCTTCAGCTGTAACTTGTATTCCTCACTTGGCCGTCTCGGTCACTTTTTCTTTGGCCATATCATCCTTCGTTGCCTCAGCCTGGTCCGCTTCTAGCCTATTTGCCACTTCTCTTAGAGAAACCACCTCTTCCCTTTTTCTGAGAGATAACGCATTCTCTTTCTCATTTTGTTGTAAGAACTACTAGGCCTTGATTCAAGCGTCTCTAGTCTCGAGATACTCATCGAGTTTGTTAACTAGGATATTTTGTTAGATTTTCTATAAAACAGTTAAGTCCTTTGTTTCAAGCTATTATGAAAAGTGATTAGACAAAACGAACTATAGACAAGCACTGTTCTCCTTTATTAAAATCAAGTCATCTATAATCACATAATGCAATCTCAAAACACATGAAGCACCTACAAATGTGAACCTTAACATTTACTGATTCTTAATGTGAATCTTTATGCTTTACACTGACCCTTTATGACTTTGCAAGAGTCAATCTGCAATGTTATAAAAACAACAGTATCTCAAAGAGACCATAAACTTACATGCATACACAAAATGCGTAATAAGTTTAAATAGCTAAATAGTCAACATGATAGAAATTGTCTAATGATAAAAAACTGTTAATCAAATTAACATCCTTAAATGCAAATCCCTTAATCCAGAAAACAGTAAAAATTAAACATACTAGAAATCTATCAGAATGGGAAAAGATTCCCACTAGATTGCAGGGTCAAAGCTGGAAATAATCCATGCTCGCAACATGTCTAAAAAAAGCTTCTAAAGACAAAAACTTTGTAAACGGATCTGCAATCATATCTTGAGTTCTAATATGATCAAACTTGACTAGTTTGTTTGCTACCTTCTCCCTCACTATTAAATACTTTCTGTCAATGTTCTGAAGTCCAGAAGACATCTTGTTGTTCATGCAGTGAAAATCAACCACAGTGTTGTCATTGCATATTTGTACTGGTCTTGAAATCGAGTCCATCACCATAATGTCATTGATAAAATTCCTTAGCCATACTGCATGAGAAGTGGCTTCATAGTAAGCTATGTATTTTGACAACATACTTGAACTCGAGTACTCTTCCAAGTAACAACTGCTCCTACCATCTTGAAAAGAAAACCTGAAGTAGTGATTAATCATCCTCTACTTTTCCAAGATTCGCATCAACATAGCCAAAATATTATCCAAATTCTCCGTGTGTCTATAAATTAACTTGTAAGCTTTTGTTCTCTGTAGGTACCTTAGAATCTTCTTTCCTGCTATCCAATATTGCATTCTTGGATTTGACTTAAATCTCCCCATCTTGCTAATGCACAAGGCTAGGTCTGGCCTTGTACATACTTGTGCGTATGTAATGCTTCCAACTAGGGAAGCATACAGCTTGTTCCTCATCTCAGCTTCTTCTTCTTTATTTGTGGGGCAATGCCCTTTCTTTAAATATCCTTTAGCTAATGGAACTCTCTGTCCAGAACACATACTCATGTCAAAACATTTGAGTAGTTTTTCAATGTATATTTTCTACAACAAGCCTAGCACAAAAGCAGCTTCTCCCAAATCCTTCATCTCAAAATCCTTTGAAAGTAGTTCCTTAGTGTCGTTGAATAAATTGTGATCATTTTTAGCCAAAAGTATATCATCAACATACAGCACTAGAAAAATAAATATGCTCCCACACTTCTTCAGATAAATGCATTGATCGGCTATGTTCTCTTCAAAACCATAAGATAAGTCAATTTGATGGAATTTTAAATACCGCCTCATGCTTGCTTGCTTCAGTCCATGAATCGCCTTGTCAAGTTTGCAAACCATATGCTCTTTTCCCCCTTTTGCAAACCCTTCAGGTTGCCTTATAAAATTTTCTTCTTTAGGTTCACCATTCACAAAGGCATTTTTTACATTCATTTGATGTAAAAGCAAGTCATAATGCACCACCAATGCCATAATTATGCAGAAATAATCTTTGATGGAAACTGGAGAAAACATCTCAGTGTAGTCAATTCCCTCCCTTTGGGTGAATCCTTTTGCTACCAATCTAGCCTTAAATCTCTCGATTTTTCCATCCTTATCCTTCTTTATTTTAAATACGCATTTCAAGCCTACCAATTTCTGGCTTTTGTGAGGTTCAACTAATTCCCATACTCAATTATTATTCATGCTTTCGAGTTCATTTACATTGCTTCCCTCCATTTTTCTGTATTTTGACTCTCCATAGCTTCTTTAAAATTTGTTGGATCAGCCTCATCTCCAATGTCAAAATCTGCTTTCTGTAAGTACACATAATCTGAATTTGATGTGGATCTTCTTAGTTTGTCAGATCTCCTCAATCAGGATTTTCGACAGCATGTTCGTGTTGTTGTTGATCAACTAGTTCTTCATACTGAACAATCAGTCTCAACAATTTGAGTACTATAATTTGGATAGTAAAACTTAAAACCCTTTGACCTTGTAGGGTAGCCAATAAAATAACATCTAATCATTTTTAGGATCAAGCTTCTTCTCTTGATGGTTATAGATTCTAGCTTTAGCCTTGCAACCACATACATGAAGATGTCGCAAGCTAGACATTCTGGTAGTCCAAATTTCGACATGTGTCTTAGACAGGAACTAGTTGGACACTCTATTAAGTATGTAGTTCCTAGAGTTGTGTATTGAGCAACTATTCCATTATCTTGTAGATACCTAGCACAAGGTCCAGCACGTCGTCCTCCTTCATCAAAACATCGATAACATTCACCACCTTTGTCTGACCTCATAATTTTGATCTTTTTCTCAAGTTGCCTTTCAACTTTAGTTTGAAATTTTTTGAACATCTTAGAGCATCCACAGTGTAGTGGGGGGGGG
>NW_018923217.1:10067-26798 GCF_002207925.1 Prunus avium | reverse complement strand
GAATTGAAAGTTAAGAACTAGACTTCATTTCATAATGGTATTTCATTATTAAAAAAAGTTTAACTAGACATAAATAAAATAACAATACAAGATAAAAATGAAGAACAAAAAGGAGAAGGAAAAATTGCATCATCAACCTCTTGGTTCCTTGCCTCATGGCTCCCCAAGGTTCTCTCCAATTATATTGCCATTTTCCCTCTCCCTTTGGTGCCTAAGAATTGCACAAAATCTGCACTCTATTCTACTAAAATCTGCTCTACAATTCTCCTCCCATTCTCTTTGCATTACCTTCAATTTATAGAGGAAGGAAAGCAACTAAAGCATCAACATAATCATCATCTTCACATGTTGGCAGCTGCACACATGGTGCTGCCCATTCATCTTTTAGCATGGAGATCTGGCTCTTTATTTGCTGCCAACCCATATGCTGCTATCTAAAGTTGCTGACTGCTAAAGTTCTTTTGCTGCTGCACATGTGTTGCTGGAAAAACGAATTATTCTGCACCAGGCTTGGTGTAGGAAGGCCTGAGGTTTTAATATGTATCCAATGGGGCTCAAATTTGGATATGTTATAATAGACACCCATTGGAACAACTTTCATGAAGAATGCATTCCCATCCGAGCAGTAAAAACGTGTGTTTTGGGGCTTGCAAGCTGACTGCCGAAAATGGACTGGAGTTTGGGCTTCATTTCTTTTCTCTCCTTGGGCTGCTTGCAAAGAGAGAGCTACCTAATAGAAAAATCAACTAAATTAGCCTTTATTTCAATGAAGTGCAAATGGATTTGTAAAATGCAATGTAACATTCTAATTGGTTCAAAATTCATTGAAACAAAGTACTAACAAATATAGATTAGGGATAGAAATTGTAATAATTATGTGTTTATCATATATGATTGTTTTTAAGTATAGTGACATCCACTCTGGCTCTCTTTCTTTTTGGTTTCTTTGATTGCATTGTTTCATCCATTTTGTTTTTCTCTTCCACCTTGCTACAGAAACAATTACTGTTATGGCATATTTTTTTCTCGTATGATGTATCATACTCTTTGGTTTACTTAATTAACGAACTCGATTTCTTGAATTGCACCTATACTCTTGCTCACCTAATGATGGTTTTTTGCAGACAAAACCAATTGACTTGTCTGATTAAAAGAGCTCTGTGTGCGATGTAGAGTCAGTCTCATATCCCACGCTAGATTTTTTCTCTCTCTCTCTCTCTCTCTCTCTCTCTTTGTTACGCTCTTTTGTCTTTGCAACAATGGCATATTAGAACTATAAAGATGGTATCTAAAGGGATTTCCTTTTTCTGCCAATCTGTCTAAACAGGTTCATTAAATGGTTTTTGTATTTGTGGTCATCTGAAAAAAGAAAAAAAAATGTTGCTAATGTTTGGATTTAGCATGACAGATGCTAATCAGTGTGAAGGTGCCAGTGCAAGGGAAGGGGGCTGAGGAAATAGTCTCAAGAAGTATGTAGGAAGTATTATGTAATAGAGCAAAGATTGGTTGACTATGTAATAACTATTGAATTTTCAAGTTTTATGAAAGAAATAACTTTTGAGCATATATATTCTTTAATAAAGCATTATAATTGGTTTTCTAGTTAAAATCATTGTATAGAATCATAGGAAACAAAAACCTAAATGTAACAGCTTGGGAACGCATTAGAAGACAGATTTATAGATAATAAAACGATGGTTTTATTGGAAAAATCGTCGTCTGTAAATATAATCAATGACCTTTTTTAACACAATAATGTCGTCTTTATATACAATCAACGACGCTTTTTAACAAAAAACCGTCATCTTTCTATACAATTAAAGACGGTTTTAAATAAAAACCGTCGTATTTTGCCTACAATTAACGACGGTTTTAACAAAAACTGTCGTCTTTACATATAATAGACGACAGTTCTTTTAAAAAAACCGTCGTCTTTACATATAATAGACGACGGTTTTGAGTAAAAGCGTCGTCTTTACAAATAATAGACGACGGGGATTTACCGTCGTGGTTTTATGCATCAATAGATGTCGGTCGATTTCACGACGGTTGAAAAACCCGATACACGACGGTGGATTACCGTCGTCTATTGCGATTTTTGTAGTAGTGCATCTTGCTCCGAAAATTGACAAGAGCCTTTTGCCCTGAGGTTGAGGACAGTTCGACTTCCAACTGCAAATGGGGGGCCATGTAGAAATATGCCCCACACCCGTGCCAATAATACAAGACACATCATCCTGCCAAATTAAGCGAAGACTAGAATATGTTCCAAGAGGTCCTTGGGAGTTTCTGAGAAAATTACAGAGCCTGCAAAGTACTTTTGAAGGAAAACCCATGTTAAGATTGCTGAAGGGTAGGTATCTTTAGCTTATGTCATTCAAAATTGAGCGTTTATTATTTTTGTTTACTCTCATTTTCGAGCGCCATAAAACATGAGTGAAGAGCATCCTACCCATCAGCCAATGAATATGCAAGACACTCCCCACAAGTCACGGCAGTCTGTAGCCATTCAAGTGTGATTGCTTCATTATCTCAATCAATCCCTATAATCTTTGAACTGCCTATTTTATGTTTTACCGTTTGTATAATTTACTCTGTTTATATTCATGTACAAAGTCAACTGTATAGCATATAAAAGAAATCCAATACAACCAGAATACTCATCGTGGGGTGTTCTTTCTATTCTACTTCTTATTCTTCTCTAACCCCTAGCTATTTCTTACATGGTATCAGAGCCTCACAGAGGCTAGCAACCCCTTTTCGATCCTAATGACAAACTCTTCCTCTCCAGTAAACTCTTCTTCTGACTCTCAGCCTTCTCAAATCTCTCAAACTAATTCTCAAAATACCATGACCACCACACGATCTTCTATTCCAACTTCTTTCAATATTGCTCACTTGTTTACATCACCAATGGATCGTAATAATTTTCTTTGTTGGAAATCTCATTTTGAAGATGTACTAGAATTACATGATCTGGAAGATGTGATTAAGACAGAAACCCATCCTCAGAAGAAACTTCCCGATGGTTCTCTCAATCCAACCTATTCAAAAGACAAACTAGTCTTAAGTTGGATCAAGGCCACGGCTTCATCTTCTATTAAGACCCTTCTAATTCCATGTTCTACAGCATATGAGGCATGGACGCTGCTTGAGAAACGGCTGTCACCCCTGTCCAAAACTTATATTCGTACCCTGCGAGATCAGATACACACTCTAAAAAAGGATCCAGAAAAGTCATTTGCTGATTATTTGATCCACGCCAAGTCTCTCTTTGATTCTGTCACTGCGGCTGGCACCTCAATTTCTGATGGCAAACTTATTGATTATATACTCGATGGCCTAGGCCATGAATACAAAGAATTTACTACCTCCCTTCATCTTCGACCCTCTCTAACCTTTGATGAATTTTATGATTTGTTAAAACAGGAAGAACAGTTGCTGAAGAGGATGTCTTCCCTCTCCTTATCACAAAGTGTAGCACTCACCTCTGATCGCAGTACCAATGATCAGGCCACTCAGAACCGAGCCCAAAGCACCAATCAGCACAACCATTCTCAGACCCGGTTCCAAAACTTTGGAAGAGGACGAGGCCGACGTCGCGGTTGGCATAGTGGAAGAAATTCAGGTCGTTCTCCTAACTGGAATTTCAACTACCATAATGGCGGGACCTTCACTCGCGAGAACGGCTCGCAGAATAGTCGTGATCACCGCCGTCCTCAATTTCTAACAGACACTAGATCATCAATGCCTTCACATGATGGACGTCCACCACTGCTCCCAACATCACCATATCAACCTCCTTTTTAGTTTCAAGAAACCTGTCAGATGTGCAACCGGCAAGGCCACACTTCACATGTATGTCCTGATCGTGGTAATTACGCCTACATGGCAGAGTCCAACACCTCCAATATCCCTTCACCATTTGTTCCTACTAACACAAGTTGGTGTGTTGACTCCGGGGCAACCCATCATATGGTGTCCATTCCTTCTCAACTCCCCTTTGTGAAACCATATACAGGTAATGACTCCATTATTGTAGGTAATGGCACTCGTCTCTCAATAAGTCATATTGGTCAAACTAATATTGGTCCTTTGAAACTTACTAATGTTCTATGTGTTCCCGCTATACGAAAGAATCTATTGTCTATACACCGTTTTTCTAAGGATAATAATTGCTATTTTGAGATGCATGCTAATGGCTTTCATGCAAAGGACAATATGACGGGGAGGACATTACTCACTGGCAGTAGCTCTGGTGACTTGTACCATATTCAAGCAGATCCTACAATCTCAGGGAAGCTAGTCTTTTATGATGAAAGGACTACCCAAGATATTTGGCATACAAGACTTGGCCATCCGTCTCATGATGTTTTTCGTATTTTACTTAATAAATTTCACTTGCCTGTTAGTTGTAAGGTTGATTCTAATAAGGCTTGTCATATTTGCCCTTTGGGAAAATCATGTAGACTTCCCTTTTCCAATCGCACTTTTATGCTCATGAACCCCTTGCAGTACTTCATCTAGATTTATGGGGACCAGCCCCAGTCTCATCAAATTTTGGTTATCGTTATTATTTATCTATTGTTGATGAATACACTCGATTTGTGTGGTTTTTATCCTTTAGCAAAGAAATCCGATGTGCTTACAACGTTTGTCTTCTTTAAAAGATTGGTGGAAAAACAACACAACCATTCTATTAAAACAATACAAATTGATGGTGGTGGAGAATTCACTAATCGTTTATTCCTTAATTTTCTTCATGAACACGGCATCACACATCACATTTCATGCCCTTGCACACCAGAGCAAAACGGAATTGTTGAGCGTAAGCATAGACATATTGTTGAAATGGGACTTTGCTTGTTGTCACATTCACACTTACCTTCGAGTTTTTGGCTCGAAGCTTTTTCCACTGCTGTCTTTCTTATCAACAGGTTACCAACAACACAACTTGGTCAAGTTTCACCCTATGAGAAGTTGTTCCAACGCCCACCTGACTACCGGTTTCTCAAGTCCTTTGGTTGTACATGTTTTCCACACTTAGTGCCATACAACAAGCATAAACTTTCCTCCAAGTCTATTAAGTGTATTTTTTAGTGTTAATGGTAGTAAGCTTAAATATTTCCAAATGCACTGACGATTATCTATAAATGAAGATTATCTGATTATTTGAATATATATGAATGAACCAAGATTATCTAACCACTTAACCACCAAGATTATCTAAAATTATGAACCTCAGAAGCTGATACAAATACTTCTTGCTTGAGCTCATAATTATTCAAAAATCGTTGTTTACACCACCCCATTAAAACCAAGAGAAAGAAACCAAAACGCACCATCATCCCTCCTCCTCAGGCTCCAAAGTCAGCCTTTTGAACTCCTGCTCAAACCTCTCCACAGACCGGAATGGTAAGCACACTGGTACCAGAATCCTATATTTCTCTTTTTGGTTGCTGTCTCGAACATAGAAGCTAATCAAATTCGCAGACTTGGCAGGTCCAGCAATTATCGGCTTACCCCATCCGAAATCAACCCCACACCGGTACGTGTGTTGTCCGAAAGTATGAAGTTATTCCCTGCCAATGTAAGCGGCGGCCATCCCCGCAACGCTAAAAGATCCGCGACTGATTTTATGTAATCTTGATTCATCATTTTATACTTGGCCTCCTTCACCAAGTCCACCGCGTAACCCAATGGATTTTGACATAAAAGCTCAGCCGTCGAAACCACACCTGGGAATCCAATTCCATTGCCATAAAATCCCAAAGGAAGAACTACATTGTTGCGCTTTCCACGTGCATTGATGACCAATGAAAGACGCACAACCTCGTCTGGATCCATTGCGAGTGCAATTGTGCGGCATTTCCACGTACAAGCTGTTATCAGCTCAAATGTGGAGCAAGTGAGGTGTGGTGGAAGATGTTTTCTAGCAGCCCTTATCTCCTCAGGACCAAAATACAAACATTTCTGGACCAGGTCTTGCTGATCTTTAGAGGCAATGACAGAGGCTTGAGAAATATTTTAGTCCCCGTATTCATGATGCGTGTATGTAACTCTGGGTGGATCTCGGGCATTCAAGAGCTCTCGTTCCCACACTGGTGGAATTGATGGCGCATTTGCTCCTCGAGCTATCTCCCCAACTGCGTTCAAGAACTGGCCCAACCCTACTGCGTCACACAATGTGTGGTTTAGACGTAATGCAAATATGAAACCTCCACATTTCAAACGGGTCACCTGCCATATATAATTGAAAATACTTTCCGATGAATTAATAAACAATACAATTTCCTTTAACAATCTCAAAACAAAAGTTTGCATGAAATTTAAGAACTGAACAATGAAGTGTTTTCCAGAATTACATGCACACAAGTTTGGTTTCTCATGCTACATGTTTGTTTTTAATGATAAGTTTATACTTCTGGAAAGAAAAACTCATCAAGATCAATCCAAAAAAGTTCGCAACCAGTGGCGGATCCAGAATTCAAAAGCCAAGTAGGCGAAACTTACCTTAAAAACTCGACGGTACGAGTGAATTTTATGCATAAAAATAAAAAATATACACCTAATTAGGGGGACGTAATGAGCCTTGCCCTCAAATATGCATAATCCTTTACGCAGCCAACCAATTTGCTCAAGGGAGAAGAAGTGGGGACCGTCAATTGAAATCAATTGGGTTTGCTTCGCTCTTTTTATTTTTTTGAAGTATATAATATAAGTGGGCATGGCCCATGGGGTTGGAGTGGAGAATGTCGGCTGGGTTGGAGCATTTGAATTGATAGTGCTTTTATTGTTTTTGTTAAATGAGAAAGTTTGAGTGGGCTGGGCTATTGTTTTTGTTAAGGGGGGGAAACATTTGAGTTGGTTGGGGTTGAGTAAGCAGAAGAGATATAATTGAGTAGGCAGAAGAGATATAATTGTATTAAGTATTGGGTAATATTTGGTTTGGCAAAAAATGGAGTAGGCGGCTGCCTACCCTGCCCTTAGGGTAGGACCGCCCATGTTCGCAACTGAGTCTAAAATTAGTGAAAAAATAAATTTATATGTTATAAACAACACATAAGAACAAAAACTGTTTCAGCCAACCGATAAACTAGAATTATTTTTTGATTCTATTGTAAAGTAATGCATCGGTGACAATACTACTACCATTGCGTTCATTTACATCTATTTGTAACTAAATATCTCACGTAAACTAAAATTAATATGTTGAATATATATAATATATAGAAAACTTCAATTGAGGGATTGAACTGTTTATCTTTTAGATATTCCAACAAAAATTGTCTTTTGAAAAAATCACTTGAGTCGGAAATCATTAGACCACTTAATTAACGATTGTAGTTGTAGTGTTTTCTTAAAGAAACGTGTTTGTTTATTTTGTGGTCACAACTAGATGCTGAAATTATTTTGAATTTTTCTAATTTTTTGCAAATATAATCTATGAATAAAGACTTGAAAATAGACGGTTTGGATTGTTGAAAAAAAAAAAATTGTAGTGGACACCCTAAGAAGTGTCATATTTGAGGGATTTCTCTTGAAAAAAAAAAATACATGCAGATAGATTATTGGCACATGTTTATTAAAGGACGAATGTTGTGCGTGAGCGTACTTCCATGTCCTTAAATTTGAGGTCACAGATCCTTAACAAAAGATGATGAGAGTAAAAGTCTCAGAAAAACGACTGACCTTTGCTCCTATATATACAGGAATACTAACATGCATGTAATTAATTAAGTCGACGTACTCACCTGAATTAGCAACAAAGGGGTACCAATAATATCGTCGGAGCCTGGGACATTATACAGGATGTCCTCCAAGAATGGACATGGGGGTTCAAGTGTATCCCTGAGTTCCTCAAGCGTGATGTCAGCATCGGCCTCTATGAACAAGACACCTTCTCCATTGCAGTCCACCATAAGCTTCCCATAGAGCCCTTTCCTCACTCTACCAGCTAAAGGGTAGTAATGTACTAATGCTCTACCTAGAGCTTCCCTGATCACCTTAACGGGGTCGTTTTGTTTCAATGAAGGGTTGTTATTGTAAGACAATATGAAGGGAGTCTGAAACCTAAGGCCTTCTTGGTTATCTATTTCTGAGAGAACCTTTTGTTTACGAGGAGTTGGCTTTGCTGGTGTTACAAGTTCTGGCTCCAATCGTTTCACCTGAAACACTAGGGTGCATGGTGATGAGAATGACCCCATTTCATGCAAATTAGAACCAACTCCTTCAACAACTAAAAAAGAAATGAAGGCTTTGATAACTCTCCTTACTATTTTGCACGATTTAGAGAGTGAGATATGTATGGTATTTATAGGGGTCTTATTGCAGCCTTCAATTATGTAGCTTCTCCCTAGTCAAATAAAGATTATTTTTACTTCTCTGAAGCTTTGAATATCAACCTCATTCTCATGATTATATACATATTCTTTGTCTAGTGTGGAAGAGCATGTATTTCTTTAGAGTGCTGAATGAACCCTAAAATTAACTGAGTACACCCTATGATCTAAGTACACCATAATATTTTATTTAAAATGCAAAATTAACTAAGTACACCCTATTTAACTCCCAAAAATACTCCTTATACACCTTAATATACTATCACACAACACCCTTTTAAACAAATACTAACCATTAGATTAATCTAATGAATTCTATTAAGCCCACATCATCATAATTGTATTAACCTAAAACTCTCACCATTTGCACCTTCTTAGCCAATACTTATGAAATAAAAAATAAAAAAAGAAAATGTTCCAGCAATAACTACCTCCTTCTCGAGAAATTATAGAATGGTACGGTATCACCATGTCATCTGATGATACTTCCATTCAAAATATGCCACGTGTATTATTTTTTAAAGAAAAATTAACTATTTATGCAGTTCGATTTAAAAGTCTAATTTTATAATTTAAAACTATAAAAATAAAACTAAAATAATAAAAACTCAATAATAATAAAAATCCCCAACAACCCCTGAGCTCGCCGACAAAGCCTCCGCCTGCCCACTTTCTGCCATGGCTCCCGTCGTTCTTTCATTTTTCCAATCACTCTCCCTTTCTCCCTCGCCATTCCTCCTCTGGATTTAGGGTTCATGGAATTTTCTCTCTATGATGGCTTTAGAGTTCTAGGAATTTAGATTGAAGATTTGTTGGGGGTGGGTTTATGGGATTATTGACAAGAAAAGCGAATTTTATAGTAGGTGAATAGGAATCCAATCTTGGTTGCACAACTTTCCATGTATCAATAGCCGAATCAATTTTTTTTCTAATGATTGTGAAAGTGGAATCATCCATGTGTTGAGGTGTCATCAAATTCACACAAAGAATGAGGCAGTAGTCATGGAAGACAGTGGTGGAGGGTTGCTGTTGATGAAGCGGGTGGTTTTTGGGTTTTTTATTTCTAAAGTTTTTTAAAAATCTATTTTATTTTATTTTTAAAGTAAATATGAATGGTAAATTCAGTTGTCAAAAAATAAGAGTGCTGCTAAACGAACCCTAAAATTAACTGAGTACACCCTACTACCAAAGTAGTTATTGTATTACTAATTTATCCTAACATAAAATGACCAAAAAGGATATATTGAATTGGGAAACAAATATAATTTTAATAAATATTCCCTACTCACCATATTTAACCCTAATCAAACATAGATAAGTTTTCGTATTGCTTAGTGCCCAGGGCGAAATCTTATTTCTTTGGAGGAGAGAAAGAATTGCTAGTAAAATCAAGGTGTACACATGGAACAATATTCGGGAGATTCTCATTTCAAATCCTAATAAAATGAAGGATAGATAACAGTCTTTCCATGAAGATGGAATGCCAACGATTGTGCATTATTATAAGTTGATAGAATCAGTGTCTCATGCTCCTTTGGGCCTGAGTAATAACTAAGCAGAGAAACTAGATTCGATGTCTGATGTTTCCTAGTTTCTTTACTTCTCTTGCAAATTCTTTCCTTCCTTTTGCTATACCCTCCCTTAGCCATTTCATAGCCGATACATGACCTGAGTCAAGCATAGCTTTGTACTTTGTTCCATGACAACTCCTTCCAATAGTTTCTGCAGGAGCACCTGAAAGTTCTTCTACTGTGACCAAGGAGCCATCAAACAGATGTAAATCACCAGCCAATTTATCTGGAGAACAAGTTTTGAGAACATCAGGACTCTCAAGTGGTTGTTGATTTTTAGAAGGTGACAGATTTGGGATTGGTATTAGGGTGTTTTAACATGCCTAATAGGTTTATTTAGTAATTTTTTTTAAATTTCTTTATGAAGTATACTTGATTAATTATCTATTATATTATTATTTTATAAATATAATAGCATACATACAATTTTATGTTGAAAAAATAACGTTCATACCTATTACTTCTCTTACAAAAAATAATATATCTAGTATGAATTTACTTATTATTCAAATAATATACCCAAATTTTATAAAAGCATTTTGGATATATTTTACCTAATAATTTCTCTAAATAATATCCCTCCTTTTTTTCTCTAAGTAATGTACCTATTTTTTTCTCTAATTAATATACCTACTTTTTTTTCTCTAAATAATGCACCTACTTTTTCTCTAATTAATATACCTACTTTTTTCTCTCTAAATAATACACCTACTTTTTTTTTTCTCTAAATAATTCACCTACTTTTCTCTCTAATTAATATACCTACTTTTTTTCTCTAATTAATGTACCTACGAAAGAACGCTACCTTAATATAATAGTGATGTTTCTAAATTAGGCTTGTCTTTCAATATTGTTTTTTTTTTTCCTTCTATGAACGCACGCTACCTTAGAATGTATTTAATTCTACTGGATTCGATCCAACACCCACGCGAATGTTATTATGATTGAACGATATTTTTTGATGTTTTTTATGGTGGAAAAGTTGGCTACGTTGATGAGCTAATCGAAGACGACATGTATAATATCAACTGTGTGGTTGGTTGTCTGAAAATAGCATCTCCCTTCCCTACCAACAATAAACGTTTTTCCTTAAACCAAGGGCGGTGGGATGTAGCTTTTAAGGAAAAATCTATATCTATATTCTGCTTCCTTTTGACTAATGAATGTCATCCGCGTGTATATCATAAAAGTGTAAGCTACAATTTTAATTGTTTGCATCCTTCCGCAAGACTTTTTTTTTGCTACACTTTCTAAAAATTTTAGCTAGCCCACTCATAAAAAAATTCCTGAATTCCCCCCTTTTTGGCACCAATACACTGAAAAATTTGTACTTTAGTGTCAACATATCATAAATTTAGATTCCTATGTAATATTTCATTTTCCCCCATGTCAATAACTGTTCAAAAATTCTTGTCAAAAATTTAGATTCCTGAATGCAGACAAACTGTTAAAAAAAATTCTTGTCAATAACTGTTCGATTTTTTTAGTACAATAACGCCAACAATTAATACTCTTTGGAAATAACCCAAATTTTAAAAGTTTTAAATATTTTATTTTTCTCTCTCCTCTCGTCACTCTTGGTTCCCACTCCTTAAATTGAAGATGGCCTCAAGAATTGGAATTCTCATTAAGAATTGAATTCCAGCTATGGAAGATTCCTCCTTTTACTTCACATCAAAAAATTAAAAAGTAAGTGGGGCCCACAGAAAATTAGGAATTGAATCCCTGATTTTGGAGGAATTCAATTCTTGAGTGGAATGTAGTATTCTAATTTTTGGAGAACTAACTCATTAGGAATTCATCTTTTTCACCCATTATATCCTCACACAATTTTTAAAATTCCAAATTTACCAACTACTTTAACCCAACCATGAGGACATTTTAATAATTAGCACCACTCATACCCCAATTTCATATGATTTGGTAAACAACTTCAATAGGAATCTGAAATCTAACTCCCCGCAATTCATATAGTTTAGTAAACAACTTCAATACAATAGGAATCCGGAACATCACCACTAGTGGGGTTTAGTAAAAATGTCATTTCAAGTCCATTAATTATTGACATGAAAGAAAAGTAAAAAGAATAACGAAACATCACCACGAGCAGGGTTGCACGGAATGCAGCAAGGGGAATGCTAGCAACCTTCTCTCAAACCTTCTCTTTTGGACCTTCTCCCTTCTCCTCATGCCATGTGTCACTTTTTTTTATACTAAAACAATGTCATTCATACATAGCTTTTGTTTCCCAAAATTACCCTTAATAAATATATTGACTTTCATATTACCTTTAATTTATCTAAATTTTTTTACAAACTGAAAAAATAAAAATAGAAATTAATAAAATGATATTTTGTTTTACCCACCAGCTCCAGCCATACGCCCCCATCTCCATCTCTCAAAATATGTTGCTTCTATTGCCAGCCACCCACCAATACGTAACATCTTCCTCCCGCCCCTTGTGGTTGGGTTGTTTTTTCAATGTTTTCATATTTCCTTTTTAATGTTTTATTTATTAATATCCTAAAACTGATCTTTTAAATTTTTTTATAAAATTGAACTTTGTATTTTTTTCAGGAACTGAGGGGGTATTTTATATCATTCAAAATTTGATATGCTACCAAACTACAAAAGGGGTAATCCACTAATGTTTTAGAAATTCAAATTGTCAAAAATTTGTGTTTGTTAAATGATTAGATTTTTTTTAAAAAAAAATAACATTTATATATTTTTTTAATAGTAATTCAAAAGAAAGTTATAATACATTCAGTAAGGGTAAGTTTGGAAAACAAAAGTTATGCATTAATGATACTGCTTTAAGTGTAAAGAAAGTGACACATGACATAAGAAAAAGGAAAAAAATCCAAAAAGAAAGGTTAGAGAAAAGGCCGCTAGCATTTCTCTTGCAGCAAAGCCACAAAAAATTGGATCAGTTTTGTTGAAAAAGTACGTCACAAGGATAGTACGGAAAGGAAAAAGACAAAAACATAGGGACAAAAGCATCTGCTACCTCATGTATGTGTTGCATGAAGGCTTTTCTGATTTTTGTAGTGCACATTTTGACACGCTTTTTAATGGGCAAGATTGAATGCAGACAAACTGTTCAATTTTTTATTTTTTGTAAATAACTGTTCAATTTTTTTTAGTACAATAAAGACAACAATTAATACTCTTTGGAAATAACCAAAATTTTAAAAGTTTTAAATATTTTATTTTTCTCTCTCCTCTCGTCGCTCTTGGTTCCCTTTTCGTTTTTGACTCACTTTGCATCTACATCTCCTCCTCTCTCTCAACTCACTATGCGTTCTCCTGTTTTGTTTTGTTTTTTTTTTTTTTTTCCAAAGCGCTCTCTCTCTCTCTCTCTCTCTCTCTCCAAACGTACAGAGCTCTATTAATGGCGTCACTCTCCAATTGAAGCTTCAGGCCAACAATTTTAACCTAAAAACCAAGCCTTTTCCAAGTTCTTTGTCTTCACAAATATATAAAAAAAAATCCACAAATATATATATGAAAGCTCATTTGTTTTTTTTTTTTTCTCAAGGAAACTTAATTGTAGCCAAACTAAAAGAGAAATTGACGCTGGAGCATAGGGGTGGATTAAGACAGATATTACCATTTAATTTGTTATTTCATAAAATATTATTATTTTCTTATTTAGGTAGTTTTAGGATATCTTTTATTATTTGTGTGATTTTATAATTAATTAGTTTACTTTTAGACCAAGTAGCCTTGATGCCTAAGTCTTGTAAAGCCTATAAATAAGGCTAATGTAATAGTTGTATGAGAGTTTTGATGATGATTAATGAAATAGTTTATTTGTGGTATGAATTTGCTACGATATATGTGAGTTTGCACTAGCCCTAGATTTCACTACTTGTGTGTGTTATTGGTGATCTATGTCCTGAACCCTATTTAAACAAATTTCAGCACGGAGAATATTTGCATGTGAAGTTTTTAATTTTGGAAAGTACTATTGTTTATTAATTCATCGGAAAGTATTTTCCAAAACAAAAGTTTGCATGAAATTTAAGAATTGAACAATGAAGTATTTTCCAGAATTACATGCACACAAGTCTGTTTTCTCAAGCTACATGTTTGTTTTTAATGAGAAGTTTATACTTCTGGAAAGAAAAACTCATCAAGATCAATCCAAAAAAGTTCGCAACTGAATGTAAAATTAGTGAAAAAATAAATTTATATGTTAAGATTACTCCACGAAGAACCTGCAATGCAAGAAAAACAAAAACTAAACTAAACAGAAAAAATGAGACTACAATTCTAGTATGGTTTCACTATAACCACAAGAACAATTGAGAAACCAAATGAATAGCTCATTAGCTGGATGTTTCTTTTTCTACCAATAACAACAATTGCTTTTCTTTTTTGTTGTTGTCATGTGTTCAAAGTCTCTGCTCCTAACTGATTTCAACGAAAAAATACCCAGAATTTGATTCGTCTATGCTCCTAAGAACATTATAATTATAGGAATATTTCATCTGTTTCTATTGATTAAATGAGAGTATAGTAGCTCTTAGGGCTGGGCATTCAAACCGGTAACCCGGTCAAACCGCCCAAACTAAATTGATGGTTTGGGTTGGTTAATTTGGTTTTTTTTCAATCTTTCTTTGGTCATTGGTTTGAACCCAAACCAAAGCGAAATATATAATTTGGTTTACAGTTTGCAATATTCAAAACCACGGTTTAACCAAACCAAACCGATAGTATTAAAAAAATATTATATATAATATTATTATAAGAAATATATATATATATATATAATACATAGTTTCAATCCACTAATACAAAAAGTGAAAAAGACAACGGTAGAACAAAAAGCCGTCATTGTGTTTAGAAAGACGACGGTAACAGAAAACCGTCGTGGATAAGTAACTTAAACACCTAAAAAATGGAGGTCCTCTTGAATATTTTAAAAAAACGACGCACCCCAATAAAAAAGCGTCGTCTTATTAAAACGGTTTTCTTCAGAGTTAAATTCTGTTGTATAATATTTATTTACCACGTCCTGAAGTTCAAATTACTGTCGTATTTATTCGATTTATACGTCTGCCTTCTCTGTAAACCGCCGTCTTAATTTTTATTGCTTTTTAAGATTAATTTTTTTTATGCTCCAACACTTTGCTAATATCTTTCTTAATATCTTCTGAATACTGTAAGACATTTCAAACCTTCATTAAAAAGAAAAGAAAAATCAATTAGATCAAAATTAAACAACTAAACAAGGAAATAAGGAAATACAAATAGAGGAAACTGAGATTAAGGGCTTGGTTTTGCAGAAGGAAAATCATCAAACATACAGGATTGAGAACACTACCACTTAACTCTTATTTTTATTGCTTCCAAGAAAAATCACGACGGTTTTAATAGAAAACTGTCGTCACATGAAAATTAAAATGAGATCCCAAGAGGTATGAAATCTTACCAGTGAGATCTTTGGATCCTGAGCTTACCAAAGTGACGTTGAAATGGTTTATAGTGGACACTTTAGCTTCTATCCATTTGAAATCTGAAATGTATAAGAACCTAAAGTGACTCTTCAGATTTCAAATGGATAAGAAGCTAAAGTGTCCACTATAAACCATTTGTCTTTCAGATACACAAACCATCGTGATGTGAGACAGAGCCAAGGGCAAGAAGAAGTTGGAACCCTAATGGAAAACTGAGAGTTAAAAAACGCGTGAAAAAAAATCATATTTATACAAATTATCTTCAATATCCACGTCGGTTTTATTACAAGTAGAGACGTCAAATTGAAATAATAGACGTCGTTGGGTAATAATTCGAGACGTATAAATATAAATAACCACATCATTTCCGTAAACTAAGGCCAACGACTTTTAAAATCAACAACGTCGATTATGCATAAAATGATGACGTGGTAACATGTAATCTACCAAAATAAACGTTTGTCATGTATTGCCCAGAGAACGACGTCGTTTTCGGAAAACCAAAGTAGTCATTGACTTTTAATTAACCACAACGGTCTACTAAAACAAAGTTTCGTTGAATTTAAGTAACCACGTTGGTTTCCTAAAAGGATGGTCGTTGACTTTCGAAATACAACGACTGTTTAGATAAACAAGCGCCATCATAACATATACTATCAGGACATCAAAAGTAAACTTCTGTCGTGTAAAACTTAAATAACCACGTCGGTTTCGGAATTCCAAAAGTCGTTTGGCTTTTTTAATAACCACGTCGATTTCTACTTATTGTCCGTCGTTATAACTACATACTAGGGCGGTTTTTAATAAAACCGTCGTCGTATTGAACTCTGGGAAAATATATAAACTTTTTCATCACCTGACCTAAAGTTCTACGTTTTCTCTCACCGATAAAATATCTCAGTTTCCCTCTCAGTTCCCAAAAGCAGCTTCGTAATCATCATCGTCTGAATCTCGTCATCGTCATTGTCTTCGTCCCCAAATCACCAAAGTTGCGTCAGAAGGAAACTTTCTTTGCATGCCAAAGGTTTTTTCTCAAAATGAGGAAATCTTTCACTGGTTTGATTAAATTCATTGGTCCATTACTCTCACGACACCTGAAGACGACAGTTCTCTCTTGTTTGCGAAAACATCCGTCGTCTTAACTGATTTACCACGACGGTTACTATTTTTTAATTAGATTTTTCGTTTTGTCATTAACACTCTTTGTTTTCTTGAAATAGGTCATTGAAAATGTTTAACTCTCATGTAAACAAAAATTCATCACGTAAAACAGCCATTTGGAAAACTCTACAAGGCAGTCCTGAACAACCAACAAGTGTAGAGTGTGGCTATTACGTGATGCGATTCATGAGA